>PPLN03000012.1:0-309467 GCA_003707825.3 Cephaloascus fragrans
TTAACGCGTTTGACTTCTAATCAAAAGATTGCGGGTTCGACTCCCGCCATGGGTTCTATAATTGGCGGTTTTAGCTCAGTTGGGAGAGCGTCAGACTGAAGATCTGAAGGTCCTGTGTTCGATCCACAGAAATCGCATTTTTTTAGTTTTGGCCCACACGTTTTATCAAGATACTCCTGTCTCCATTTTACCATTATACTACCCAATCTAAAGTATCTACTTTCAATTCTTCAAAAACTACTTCCATATCTTATCTCAAACAAATGAACTTCAAATCCAGTGTGACCGCATTATTGTTGATATTACCTTACTATGTTTTATCTATTTTTATTTCGAAAATTCCTTCAAAGGAGGAAGCAGCAGCAATAGCTAGAACTTTGGTAGCTAGAGAATCTTTAACAAATGTCAATTCTGTTTATCAGCTGGGACCCTGGGAAGGTACTCCGGTATCATTCATGGAGTATTATGCGGATTGTGGAGATGGTAATCCTACTTTGTTGAAGGTGGATATAGATACTTCTTACAAAAATTTTGACAATGGCTCTCCATTATCCTTATCCGTTAGAGCTGGTGATCATCCTTATAATGATAAAAATGTAAATCCTGATTACCCAGGAGGAAACAAGAACTCTCCTGCTGGATCTCCCAGAGTGTCTTTGAGAGGAAGTTTGCAGAATGTCACAGATGTCAAGGAAATTGTTTTGTTAGAGAAGTGTTTTCTCAGAAGACATAAAGACGCTTTATGGTGGTTGCCAGGAAATGCAATTCATTCTTCTCATTGGGTAAAATTTATTGTTAGCGGTGTCTATATGGTTGGAGGATTCGGCGACAGGGCTTATATTGGTGAAATTGATGGTGAATTGTATCATAATGCTACATCTCTAGATCTTTCGATTGGCTCAGATAATCACATATATGACCTTTATTTTGGTTGGTAACTGGTGACCTAGTAATTCATATTTACGAATTCACACCCTCAGTTGCAATATTCAAATAAACATTTTTCATTCAGATGAATTGTAACTTTTTTAGATGGAAAGATTACCCATGCTACAAAGACACCAATTTGAACACACAAACATTTCCAAATATAATAAGCTATATCCCCTACTACCATTCACAACCAAATATTCTTCCCCTCATTGGTTCCAACAAATAACTGCATAAATAATCTAAACACAGTTAAAAAAAAAAATACCAATAAATAAATAAAAACCACATAAACATTAGCATAAACAAAACACAATATATAAACCATAGCTCATGCTGACAAAACATGCTGACAAAACATCAGTGTGTTGTTTTATTAGCATAACACATCAATTATTTAAAAAATAAAAAAACCATGTAACAAATCATCACCAACCACTAGCAGTGGACAATGTTTCATAATCAGATCCAATCTCGCTTGAACATTCATCTTCCGAAAATTCTTCAGTGGAGATCACATCAGTGTCAATGCTCACAAAGCCCTCAGAACTAAGTGATGTAGTACGACTAATGGAAGCAGCTGTTGAGCCTATAAAAGATTCGGTATCAGTCAAGTTTTCCATAACTGAGATTTCCTTTGGTAATTTAGGCAACACTACAACAGAGCTTGAGCTTTCAAGGGTGGACTGTCTCGAATCGACCATAGAGCCCTCACAACTTATTGATCTGTCTTTTTCATTATCTATCAAAGTGTTCACATCATCAGCCAGATTTGACCCAGTTATAGTCTCACTTGACTTGTTCAAATCTGGATTGGCTAGAAACGAGCCCGAATGTGAATTGTCAAAAAGAGCAGAGTTAGCCTTGTCTATGTTGACCACTAACTTCTTCAACAGCTCATTTTCCAACAAGTCAGGTGTATCGACGGGATCAAATGACGCATTGTTCTGCTGATCAACTGGTCGTGGAACGCAAGTAGATAACAACTCACATTGACCATCGTTGAACAAAACACCACTAGCATTGAAATTTTCTCCGGTAATAGAAATTTCACATAAAGTATGTAACGGAATTGTTAACCGATTCGACAATTCAGATCTGTCTAAGAAAATATTAGGAAGATTTAACTTTTGAGATCTGCCCGGTTTGATAACATGATCCATTGGAAGTGACAAACTGGCATCACGTATTTTCAACGAAAAGTGTGATCCGCCAGGAATTTCAGTGCTGCCTTTGTTCTCTATGACGACCACATCTGACTCAAACGATACAAATATTTTCGAGTTCCTTGACTCTTTACCCTCTACTTTTCTCACTTTGTGGCTGAAAATCAACTTCAACAAAGAATCATAATCACCTTCGAAATATTTCATGAATTCATCGTACCTAGAGGACCATGACAAAAACCCATTCAACATATCTTTGAATTTGTCATCTGTTACCAACAGCATGAATCTTGAGAATTTCTCCTCATTATTATCTATTGTATGACATGAATAAAGGAAAACTCGTTTCTCTGCATCATAGCCAAAAACACCTCCAACATTTTCTTTGTGAAAATCAGATGGGGGAACTTCCAAATTAGCAATCAATCGTGCGACTTTAGCAGGCGAACTGGCTACTCTCATTTTAAGGGTAGTATGATCGCTTGAGTGTCCAGTGTTTTCGAAAAAAGCGTCGCCTTCAGCTTCACACATTTCACACAATTCAAAATCTGAACAGACTGTACATTTGTATCGAGTACCTTTTATATGAGAAGCTCCACATACGTGACAATATACCCCAGTGTGGATCAGATTCTTATGATCTTCATGAATACGTGGATTGTCAAAGACTGTGGGCCCAGATTCATAATAACGAGAGTATAATCTCTGCGACAACATACTCCTTATCCACCTATATTTCTCATCCGTTATCTTTTCTCTCATTTGGATCATAGGATGATCATCTTTGTGACAACCATTTCCGAAATTAATGTCGCTATTGAATACGCAACTTTCGCACAAATCAAAATCTGGACATATCAAGCAGTTATAACGGGTGCCTTTTATTGGCGCGGTATTAGTGGAGTCTGGATGGCAGTTATCACATGTGACAGTATCATGAAGAACGGGATTTTCTGCAATACCTCTAGAATACGATTGAGAATACTTATAGATATCTGCGCGAGAGGTTTTTGCACTTTTAATTTGAATCATAGGATGTTGACTTGTGTGCTGGGTAGATTTGAAGGCATGATCATCTTTCCTTTGGCATACTTCACACAAATCGAAGTTACTACATACCAAGCAGTTATATCGATTACCAACAATAGGAGTGAATGACAAGCCATCTGGTGAACAAAGATTGCAGCCAACGAGCTTGTGAACTTCTCTGCTGGTGCCTTTGTCCCGAGCTTCACCCTTCAATGACGTAAGTGTTTGAAAGAAATCTGTTTTCATCAATTTTTCAGCAATTTGGTCGCTCAATTCTTCCGTATCAACGAGTTTTCTTCTGGGACTACTATTCTTTTCTTCGCTAGTAATGACTGAATCAAATTCAATCATCTGTTCACGGTGAGCGTTCTCCGTCGCAAGAAATGGACTATCAACAGAAGTCTTCTCACGTTGATCCAGATCAAGGCCAAATAAAGGATCCATGATCAACTCATCGTTGATGATGAGTTTGAGATGACTTTTGACCTTCAAGCTTCGTTTGAGACACTTAAAATCCTCTTCTGTTTCAAGACTAACATAATCCTTTGCCCTTTTCGATTTTCTTTCTAAATTCAAGTTTTTAATGTCATTGAAATCGAATGCACTGGACAATAATGTAAGTAACTGTTTCTTGCTGTAAATATTAGCTGACGAAGCAAGTTTCAACGCTTTCTTTATTGGCGCGGTGGAACCTATCTTGTTGTAAGTGGCTTTGATAAGGATAGATCCTTTATCGCTATCTGTAGGAGTTCCTGAGGGAGTTTCACTCAAACAATTGAAATTGTCGTGATACCCATCAACACTGCTTGCACTGTCCACCACACCACTTTTTGTATTATGAGAACTCATTAGGTGATTATAATTGAAGCTATTGTGGTTCGATGATAAGATATTTAAAAGCTCCAGAGGTGGCGAAATTAAATTCAATTTATAATTCTATTTAGTAACTAGTTACCCGTACCGCTGATAAGCGATATCCGAATTCTTCTGACCGTCGTGTTTCAATGGCAATTCACCAGCATCGACTTAATTTCATCAGTTGAAACTAGACTTTCTCTTCCGCGAATATAATCCATAATATACAACTGATGATTTATCCTAAAGCAGTTGTTTTTGATCTAGATTACACATTATGGCGTATGGCTTTTTTCCTTTTCCACAAAGTTACTGTTTTCATGTTCGACTAACATTAATGAAAGCGGTATGTTTCGTGCTTCTTATTGAAGGAGTCAGCTCACTAATTCCGTTTGCAGTGCTGGTGTGACACTCATATATCACCTCCAGTAACAGCAAGGACAAAGAATACAGTTGTAGATCGGTAAGTCATAAGTGTAAATGTGGCTAATCGAGAATTGAAAGCCCATGTTAATGTGAAACTTTTGAGATCACATTTGATTAAGTTACGACAGAACTAACTCAATAAGCATGGGAATGGAACTTTCATTTTACAAAGAAGTTCCAGAAATCATTCTATCATTGAAATCCAAAAATGTTCTTATCATAGGTGCCAGCAGAACTGCAGCACCTCATATTGCACAAGAAATTTTATCGCTCATTCATATTGATGATACACCGGCTATACAATATTTCGATTCGTTGCAGTGGGGACAAGGCTCCAAGATCAAACATATCACGAAAGCCTCAAAATTATTGAAGATTTCACCAAAGGATATGGTGTTGGTTGATGATGAAAGAAGAAATAGAGACGTTGAATCTATTGGGGTACATTTTATTCATATACCCAACGAACAAATAGGTTTAACTACACAAATCTTTGAGGAAGGTCTTGAGGAGTGGAATAACAGAAATGTGTAACTACTCTAGCACAACACTCTCAAGCGCTCATTTCCTACATAGTCCATATATATCTTTTCTCAATAAATATTAAAAACCAAAAACTCTATTATCCCCCAAAATAATTACTGTGATCGAATGGTAGTTTCATCCTGATCAAAATCGATACACGAGTTGTGTCATAGTCAAATCTTATCACTGATTATGATTGTTTATCATCTTCTGCAATCCGTAAACGTATCTTAACAATATGTAAGTGTAATTAATTCTTTTGAATTGAACTAATAAGGGAAACAAGATCATCAAAAGTAGCATCTTCAGGAGCAAAAATCTCTTTCTAGTTGTATTAATATCAATTTTATCGCGTGAAATAAACAGCTAGAACTCGATTGATGAAGTTCTGATGTAATCATAATACTTACTTTAGCTAACCAGTCCTTTAACTCTTTTTCAGACCACGTCGAAACAGATCCTTTGGGTTCGACGAAATCTTTTTGACCAGTGGAAGATTTGCTAGGTTCAATTTCTTCGATATCACTTGTTGTAACATCTTTGTTGTCAGACGATTGCGAAAACAAGCTCAAAATGCTTGTTTTTAAATGTGGGAAGGTGTTCAAAAGAACAATACCGGCACCAACCACTAAGGCTGCCGATGTAACAATTTTGACGCGTTGATTACCTTTGAGCGACATGTTTCTATCTACGGAGTAAAAAAAAAAAGGAAAATTTAAGAAAATAACATGTTGGATTTTTATCAAGAAATTTATTTTAATCTGATTTAAGGAATCGCACGACATGATAGAACAGCTTTTTTTATTGAGGGATAAACTCCCCCAATAAAGGTTTCTCCGCACATTCCATGCGATTTACCGCTGTTCTACCATATAATAGAGTACGCATATATCATTGATCTATAATTGATGTGTATTGGCTCTTTCTACATTGGTTTTCACCAATTATCAAGGTTATTTACTCGAATCTTTGCTTTGAGATCCAAACGCGCGATAAAACGTGACTTTTGTACATTTAAAATATATTCCGTATGATTAAAACTTCCAGTTCCAAAAAGTATAATCACATCAATTTCCTAATGCTTTCAATGTCATCAATGTTTTTGAAAGATGTGTTTCAAAAACCCGTCATCTTTTCAACTTTCTGAGAGTTGAATGAGAAAATTTTGGTAGATTTTCCCCGGCAAATGTTGATCGTCAACCAATGACTAGAAAAAGTATAAATTACCATGTGAGCCAAAACCGATTCAGAAGCGGACCCTTTTATCTTTTCTTCTAGTTAAAATAACCCCAGTCTTTTTTCTGCTTTCTTGTATGTCTGAAATCTATACTACCTACACACGAAATTTTACCTGACACTTGGTGGTCGGACAGAAAGAGCACATTCGGCTTTGAAGCTCTACATCGTACTATAATCGAAAGGCTAACTCCTGGTCACTTCTAGCGAAAGCGTCATCTATATGAGACGTACCCTCTTCACAATAAAGGTTTCGGCTACTAAATTGTCAATCATAATCGTAATCGTAACATAAATAAAGGCCTCTATACCTCAATATTTAGTGAAAATGTCAACAATTATATTGATAACAGAAACAAACACTTCGATACCAACCAAAAACACCACAATAAACTCAAGATTCTTTTCGTGTGAATGACCCAACTGTTCCTTCAACATTTGTAGTAAATCAGAGATGACTTCTAGCCTTTGGTTCAACAACTCAACCCTTTGATTTATTTCCAAATAGCCTCTAGTGGCTTGATAAATGGGCTCCAAATGAGGTTCAGCCCACATCAATTCAGGCGAATCTAAAACCGAGCCATGCAAATTAATGTTAATCCTCAAAATGAATAATTCCCCAATACTCTTCATGATTTCATCTCTTGTCATTTCCACTTTACCTGTATCAGCTATCTGTTGAGGAATATCTCTCGTATCCTCAATAGTGTTATCCACCAACTCTTCAAACAACGAGATTTTAACGGACTGGGATATAGCATGACTGATTGACAACTTTAACATGTAATTGGCATCGTCTCTCAACGTGATAAAATCGTTGTAGATTCTTGGTTGATAAGATTTAGTTATGTAGTAGTTGAACTCCTCAATTTGGACATCTTCGTCTGACAATTTGTCACTTTCAAACTTTGCTAAATCTTCCAAGAATGATTGCTCTTCCCGAAGCGTAAACCCCCAAAACACAACCACACCATATTCAAAGATGAACAAATCCGTTCTTTTGCCAAAATCAATATCACCTCCTTCGTCAACTAATCTGATGTAGTCATCGGCCAATCTGATGAAGCTTGGTTGTTCTTCAGATGCTGATCCACTGCTGGAACTTCCCCTCCAATCTTTATAAGTAAACGGGGTATATAAACATTCATCAAATAATTTGGGGGAAGTGTTGTGTATCCTTTTTCGATCTTTAAGCCATCTCACCAAATCTTTCATCTTGTAAGATCCTGCCGTACAATAGGTAGTAACTCTCGGTAACAAAAATCTATGTGACTTACCCAAAATCTCAGCATCCTTTCTCGCAGGCGTATCTTTAATTCGCGTGAGCTGCGAGTACACATCCCTTCCACTTTCCTCGTTATCATTGTCCAAGAGAGGGTCTTCAGGTAGCAATCTCAATTTTTGTGTTGTTCTCGAATTTCTCTGAAGACCTAACTTGGGCGACTGTGATACTTTAGATCTCAAGTTAGGATTCGGTGGGTTTGGAGAATGTTTTGATTGAGAAGCAAAAGAAAGGCTTCCAGTTGTGGACGATTTTTGTGACACATCCTGATGTTGAAGCTGTGCCGAAGCGGATGGAGTTGGAGATGAAGGTAACAGCGTCAGTAGTATCATTGGGTTTTCCGATAGGAGCGCAGTTGTCTCTTTTGGATCTGGCATATTGATTGGAACCTATAAAGCTATGCAATATTGCCTGAGAAATTACTGCTAATTTCGATATTCAGCTAGCCAGAATTCAACAAAAACTTTATGATTATGGAAGAAAAACACTTATAAACAGCTTATAGTGTCAAAAATAGTGTAACAAATTGAGTTCTCACGTTCATAGAGTGCCAGATTCAATTTGACATTCGTTTTATTGATAACGGAGCATCTCCATTTACCCGGTCATTGCATCTCAAAATTTTTTTTATTGATTAAACGCCAAAGAGCAGAAATATTGAAAATCAAATTGAGCTTCAAGTTAAATCATTTCAACAACAGTTTTGCAACCGCTGATGCTATAATGGGAGTTAAGTTTGTGTCATTTTCCCAGCAGATCAAAGCGATCAAAAGCAAGAAGTTGCTTGAGAAAAAAGGGACAGACAACGATGTTGAGATATCACATTTCCTATCCAGTTTTTCCCACCATAAAGAGATAAACTTATCTGCAAACTTTACTAAATTTGCAGATAATGTTGAGGGCATAAGTCAAACGTTGCCACAATTGATCTATAATAAGGAAAAGATATTCTCCAACTTGGAAGAGTTCATAAATTTGCATGATCCATATTCATTGCAGCCTCTTCTCGATCTATTATCGCATTTTATCCATGATTTAGGTCCTGATTTCATGCCATTTTATGGTAGAGCCTTGCAAACTTTAATAGACGTTGCTTTGAAAACGGAGGGAAACCCAGATATAATTCAATGGACATTTTCCTGTTTGGCTTTTGTTTTCAAATACTTGAATAGATTGTTGAGGGAAGATTTGATTCCCACTTTCAAAGCTTTATTACCTTTATTGAGCTTGACCAAAAAAGAGTATCTCTCCAAATTTTGTTCAGAGGCTTTATCGTTTTTGATAAGAAAATCCAATTATGAGAAGTTGAGTGAGTTTGTGAACGAGTCATTCATCAACCAGAAGGAGATAATCGAGGAAAATGCCTCTTATCGTAATGCATTGATAATTATGTATAGCGAGGCAATGAAAAATACAACAGGTATTTTACACTCCAATTTTTCGAATATCTTACAAAGTTTGTTTGACAACATTTTCATAATCTCTTATCCAAAATTCAATTCAATCATCGCCGACATTTTGTTAAAAATCTTGAATCATGGAACGCTAGAAGAATGCAAGCTGATTTATGAGTTTGTCACGAAAAACTTGGTCAAAGTATTAGCAGCTCAAGATGCATCCATACAAGATTTGATTTCAATCAATTTTATGATAACAACCTTGGCATTTGCCGAGAGCGGTAAGAAAGTTTCTGATTGGAACATGATCACATCCACAACAACTGTTTTGATTGAAAAAGCTAAGGATTTAAAGGGTGATTCAAGCTTGTATGCCATTTTAATTGATTCCATACTTTACACTTTCGCTGTTATCTTACGTAATTGTGATCAGAAAGAACTAGTCAAATATCATATAAAAATTTTTAAAAGTGCATTGGAATTGAATGATGGTGCGTCATTTTTGCCATTCATCGAATCCGCAATGTTTTTAACAAAACAAAGAACAATATCGTTTGGTTCATCTTACGTCCAAGAATTCATCAACCAAAAATGGAACACTAGAAACTTTGATGTACAAATATCCTTATTCTTAACAAATTCATTTGAAAGGGACTGGATATCGAAGGAGCCTGGAACCGACAAAATTCATGTAATTATTCCCCATGATTTTTATCAGTCTATTTTAACTAACATGAACAATTTCGAAATTGAAACTTCTCATGATTTGGCAAAGATATACTGGCAATTACTAATTTTGAGACACACAAAGGGAGTGAATGATTCAAAGGGTTTGATTCACCTTTTGGATCAGTTGACAGATCCTGAATTTAAGTTTGCCTCCAAATTCAGCGAGGATTTGATCGGTGCAATTTTAAATTCCTTGGCTGCTCAAAACTTAGATGATTTGAATTCCTTTGAGATTTTGTCTAACATTTTAACTAATTTTGATAGATTCAAGAAAAGTTCAATTTACACTTTCAGTGTCTCCAATTTCATAAAATCATTGAAAAACAAACCGAACTCTATTTCATACTTGAAAGATAACTTGGTGGAATTTGTATTGTTAGTGACGGAGAATTTATCATATAGCAATACTCAAAGTCGTTCTAACAGTCTCGATTTGATAGTATCAACTTTGGAAGTTTGTGGTTTAGAAGTTTCAAACATCATTACTCAATCTAAGTTGATTGAACAAATCCCATTAACTTTACAAAATGGTAGAAATATAGCATTAAGAATTCGTAACCTAGCTATCGAGTTCAACAAAACCGCTAGTGATCCATTGATAACTAACGTGGTAGCAAGATACTTCTTTGGTTTATTGACTGTTAAATTTTCTCCAACTTGGGAAGCTGTATACGAAGTTTTACCATCAATAGCAAACAAAATTTCGGGTCACATCTGGAATTTGTCCTACGATTTGATAAAGAAAAACTACAGACTGCAAGATGAAGTACCGTATTTTTTTGAAGACATATCTTATTCAATATTTCGGGATGATGTGTCTGACTGGGTTGTCAGTGACCATAGATTGAGAGATAATTTTTCTGCTTGCAACTCAAATTTTGCCAAATATTCTCATGTAAATAAAAGCATTATTGATTATGCCGAAAATAAGAGAGCAAATATAAACTATTCTGATATAATGAGATCTCAAGCTATTAAAGCATTAGCAGCAGTTCCTTCAATAGGTGAATCACATTCTCAACTTTTGGTACCGTTGTTATTGAATGAGGAATTAGAAGACGCTGATGAGAGTGAAGACTTAGTTTTGTCCAGTAGTTGGTCAGTCAAAGATCGTAACTCTTTGATTCAATTATTCACCAAGTTCAATAAGATGACCAAACTACACAGAAGTGAAGATGTTTATAGTTATATGCTCAATTTACTTTGCAACAAAGCGACCGATATCCAAAAACTAGCGCTCGACTGTTTGATAAACTGGAAAAATCCACATATCAATAAGTACAAAGACAATTTACGGAATTTGCTAGATGATACAGTTTTCAAAGATGAGATTTCCAAATTCATCACAAAGGACGAAACGAATATAATCGAAGATGGAGATGTAAGTTACTTGATGCCAGTGGTGTTGCGGATTTTGTTTGGTCGAGCTCAAACTTCTAAAAGTGGTGGTGGCAACAAACAAGGTAGAAAATTTGCCGTTTTCACCATTTTGCCCAATCTATCTGACAATCACATTAAACAGTTTTTAGAGTTAGGTTCCAGTAGAATCGGTTTCCGGAATTATTTTGAAAAGGAAGACAAAGAAATCAGTTTAGACGTGATATCCGATAGGCTATTGAGACGTATAAGTGGTTTTGTCAATTTGTTATTGGAAGCTTACAATATTTTAGGACAGAACTTTCATGCGGTTCTTTCTACTACAATTGAACCATTACTTTACTCGTTATGTGTTGCTCAGAAAGCTATAGAGAACAAGTCTCATTATGAAGATAGTGCGACTTTAGATAAAGCTGCTCGTAATATCAGACAATCTGGTATGAAAGCCTTGAGCGAATTATTTGAATTACTAGGTGAAAATGTTTCCTGGTCTCCTTATGTTTCCTTCATTTTTGAGTCAATAATTTCTTCTAGATTGGTTAAGTTTTCGGATGAAAATCTTCAACAACCTTCCTCGTTGATGAAGTTGATTGTCAATTGGATAAACTTCAAATCACACAACGAGTTACTTTTTGTCGATGAATTTGCTCCGGTGAAAGCTATGTTGTCCTTGTTGGGACACGAGTCTGCTAAGGAGCCGGTTCTCAGTGTTGTATTGGATTTCTGTTTAGCCGCAGTTAAAGCCAATTCCACAGATGAGAGATATTTTTATTTGGTTGCTTTAGTTGTTGACTCCTCATTGAAAACTTTACCTGATATTTTTCTTCGTATGACTAACAAAGAGATCAACTCTAAAGCTGTTGCTCTTTTACTTTCATTGGTTGAAAATCAATATATCGATGATAACCAGACTAGAAAATCATTGATAGATGCTTTATGCGGAGCTCTCGATAGATCAAATAATCATGTCGAGAACAAAGACAAAGCACATATTTTAACCTCACTCTCCAGCTTGGTCGAAAATTTCAATTGCTCTTTTGAAGATGTTTCTTCGTTATATAAAGTTTGCTCTAAATCATTCAAAAACTTTAGTGATCTCAAAATTCGTGCCAATCTTGTCCAAGTGTTCAAGAGTTTTGGAAACAGATTCATTGAATATGAGGAGGTTGCAATTTTACTTGAGAACTTGAATGCTTTCACTAGCAAAAATATGGGAGAACCTGATTTTGAAAGAAGATTAGATGCCTACAAAACTATCAATGAGGCTAAGTTCAAAGAGTTCACCCCATTACAATGGTTACCAATTATATACTGCTCGTTATTTTTCATCAACGATGAAAATGAGTTGGCTTTAAGAACTAACTCCAAGTATACCTTAAATCGATTTGTTGACTGCTTCTCTGGGAAAACTTCAATTGAAGAAGCTGAACCATTCATCAGACAATTCAAAGATATAATTTTACCTAATGTTCGTATTGGAATCAGAAGTTATAAAGAAGCAGTGCAAACAGAGTTTATATCCTTCATTGCATATGCTGTTGAAAACTCTAAGTACTTTATCGACTTTGATGACATGAAAGTTTTGTTGTACAATGGTGATGAAGAAGCCAACTTCTTCCTAAATATCAACCATATTCAAATACATCGTCGTCAAAGAGCTGTGAGAAGGTTGAGAGAATCTTCTGCTACCTTCTCGAGTGGTAGTATATCACATTATCTTATACCAATGATTGAGCACTATGCATTTGCCCTGGATGAAAAATTGAGAAATGTGGGAAATGAGACAGTTGTCACTATTGGGGAATTGGTCGTATTCATGAGTTGGAATCAGTTCAAAGCTTTATTCAGAAGGTATGTTTCTAATTTGACTACCAAAAAGGACCATTTGAAAGATTCCGTCAATTTACTAGTCAGTGTTGCTCAAGCTTACAATAAAGCAATACAATCAAGAAGGAATGGGCAAACATCTGATTTGATCAAAGATATGCCTACAGGGGAGGATGATATCAATACATACGTCTTGAAAGAAGTTTCTCCTACAATAATGAAAGTTCTAGCAAAGCGTGATGATGAAACTGCACCATCTCGTATTCCTTTGTCAGAGGCATTGGTATCTTTGGTTATTTGCTTGAGTGAGGATCTAGTAGTAGTGGAATTACCTGGAATTTTGACCACTATTTGTCAAATTATGAAGAGTAAATCTGAAGATTTGAGAAATGCAGTAAGAAAGAGTTTAGCAAAAATTGCTAAAATTTTAGGAGCAAAATACATTAGATTTATATTGAAAGAATTGAAAGGTGCATTGAGTCGTGGTTCTCAAATTCGTGTTTTGAGTTTTAGTTATCACTCTTTATTAGTTTCCATGTCAGATATCTTGGAACATGGTGACTTGGATGATTCGTCTGAGCTCATCGTTGATGTCATCATGGAAAATATATTTGGTGATTTGAAAGAAGAAACTCATAAAGCCTATTCTACAGCCGAGCTTTTATCTGGTAATATTTCGTTGACAAAATTTGGAACACTAATCAATCCCATAAAATCCTTATTGAAAGAAAGAATATCTTTGCAAACACAAAACAAATTGGACGAATTGTTGAGAAGATTCGCTTTAGGTTTGAATCTTAATTCTGAGGCATCCAGCCGTGATTTATTACTTTTATGTTATGAGCTCCATCAACAATCTGTTGAAATTTTAGGAATTTCGCAACCCGAGAAAAAGAAAGATGATATTCAAGATCATTTCCTTGTTAAGTTGACATCAAGACCAGTGAAAACTCAAAAGGAGTATTCTGTTTACGTTTATACCTTGCAGAAGTTTGCTTTCGAGTTATTGAAGACAGCTATATCACGTCATGAGTCCCTTTTAACAATCTCCAATATGGAGGGTTTCATTCCTTTATTGAAACAGGGTTTACATTCTGAGAATGAGGGTGTTGTGGTATCATGCCTTAGAGTTCTATCATTGGTTGTCAAGCTTCCTTTTGCAAAAGAGACAGAAGTCCAGTTCTCTTCTTGTGTAAGGAGAGTTTTGAACATGATTAAAGATTCCCCTAATACAAAATCTGAATTATCTCAGTCGTGTTTGAAGTTTCTAGCCGTGATTGTTCGCCACAAACCAAATATTAAGTTGAAGGAAAGTAGTATAACTTACGTTTTACTTCGTATCCAACCAGATTTGGAGGAACCTCATAGACAGGGTCTTGCATTCAATTTTTTGAAGTCTGTTATCTCGCAACACATAATGGTTCCCGAAGTTTACGATGTGATGGACAAAGTCTCCAATATAATGATCACCAATCATACAAAAGAAATCAGAGATATGTCAAGAAGCGTCTACTTCCAATTTTTGATGGAGTACGATCAAAGTAAGGGACGATTGGAAAAGCAGTTCAAATTTCTTATTGACAATTTGGAATATCCTGCGGAGTCAGGAAGACAGTCTATAATGGAGTTGATACACTTGATTTTTGTGAAGTCAGGTCCTGAATTCTTACAAAAACTAGCTTCTTCGTTTTTTGTTGCCTTGGCTCATACAATCATAAATGACGATTCCAGCAAATGTCGTGAGATGGCCATTTCTTTGATTAGTACTTTGTTCAAAAAGTTAAATGGAAACTTGGGTGCGATAGAAAATTATTGTGTTGCATGGTTAAATCAAACTAATAATTCTCAGTTAGTGAGATGTGGTTTACACATTTACAAGATATTCATAACAGAATTTGGATTTGAAAAAGAGTCAGAGTTGCATGAGTTAGCTCTTAAGTGTGTCAAAAGAATTTTAAAGGCTTCAAAGAATATTGAAAACGATGAGGCAAATGAAAATGAGGTGGAATGGGATTCAGTGTATTTGGCTTTAAGAACTTTTGGTTCCATAAGTGACAAAAATGAGAAAATGGTTTTCGGTTCAGAATTTAAAGACGTTTGGTCTGACATTATTGATTGCCTTTTGTTTCCTCATTCTTGGGTCCGTTCAGCTTCTTGTCGTATAGTTGGGGCCCTAATCAATAAAATGGACAAATTGAGCTTCAAATTTACAGAATATGAAATCCAGACAATAGCATATAGATTGTTACGTCAATTGAGCGCTCCTTCAATTTCGGAAGCTTTGGGTACTCAAATTGTTTCTAACTTGACGCAAATCACCATAAGATGGGAACGAGAAAATGTTCTCTTCATCAAAGCTAGTTCGTCCCTTGAGGAAGTTAGTAAAGATGATGATTCAAACACAAGTTTGAAATATGCTTCCGATTGGGTGACTGATCGAATCAGTGCTATAATCAGAAATGAAGGTAATGCCAATGAATCGTTCGTCTCCAAAAAGTCTGCCATCCAATTCTCAGCAATGTTAATACAACTTTTATCTCTTGAAAGATTGAAATCAGTTGCCGAAAAAATAATTTTATCTTTGTATAATATTATGGAAATGGAAGCTGTTAATGATCAAGAAAACGAACTTAAAGAAATCGCATGTGAGTGTCTGGATATGATTCAGAAAAAATTAGGGATATCTGATTATACACAATGCTACTCTAATGTTCAGAAAATTGTCAATTCCAGACGTCAAGATAGAAGGACGAAGAGGGCACAATTGGCAATCACCGCTCCAGAATTGAGTGCCAGAAGAAAACTTAAAAAACATGAAAGGTCAAGAGAAAAGAGAAAGCATGAAAAAGATGATAACGGCTACTATCACAGTAAAAAAAGAGTAGCTAGAAAATGAGTTTGTACTTTTATATAATTTAGGGGTTACTACATATTTTTGTATTTGGAATTTTTATTATGAATTCTATGTGTTTTATAGGTAAAGATTATTGTATATACTACATTTTGCTATTGCGAAAGCATTCCTTTGATTATACAAGACTTGAAAAATACCATACCTATTACCCCAACATCTGTATTGATTTGGCCTGTTGTATTGTGACAGTTTAATCTTGGTCATTCCCAGAATCGAGAGCTGAGGCCAGTTTTGTACTGTCTTTAGCTGTTTCTAAAGTTTGCGATGATGCTACCTCGCTTTGACTTTTTTGTGAACTTGAGTCGTTCTTTTGTTCTTTGATACTATAATCCTTTTCCTCTGTGTCGTCGTTCTTTATCGTGATTTCCTCGTCATCCTGATCAATCGCATTTTCTGTACCATTCTCAAAGTCTTGATCATTGCTAATACTCTCAACAACCGAATCGACAGTCCCATTCTCCAATTTTTGCTTTTTATGGCTATTTTTTTTGGCCGGGGGTGAAACAACTTCAGCACTTGAGCCTGGCTCTTGTTTCTTTTGAATGTATAGATTCATTTCTCTAACGTATCTTTCTTTGTCTTCGTTATATAACTTATAGTATGGTTTACGACTTTCTTCATCCAAAGCTTTCCAAGAGTCAGTCAAGCCTCTGCATAAATGAGTAACAACGCCGGGATTGCGACGTTCCAAATCTTGTCTGATTTTTTCTTTCTCCAAATCACAGAATCTTCAAAAGTTAGTATATGACTCGAAGATAAAAACACTCAAGCAAAGAAATTTTGAAAATACTCACATTATATACGCATTCGAAGGTTTTTTAGGAAGATCAGGGTCTCTTATTTTCCCACCTTTGACACCTCCTCCACGTTTACTCTTTTTAGAGCCAGCAGAGGCTCCATTGCGAGCCAATGATTTATTAGGAGTTTGCCCATCTTCATTTACTTCATTCGGAGGAGTTGGCGGATCTGAAGCGCTGTCATCAGAATCATCGGCAGGTATCACTGCCCTTTCTTCCAATCTTTCTAGCAAGATTGCATATTCAAGACGCAATCTACGAATAGCAACTTTTGTTCTGGACAATGCTATAGTAGCTATTTCATTGTTCTCTTCCACCTCAAGTATTCTTTTCTTCAACTCTTTACATTTTTGTTTGAATCTTTGATCTTTGGAAATGTCAATATAGTACTTGAAAAATTCAAATGTTTACTGATAAAATAACTTACCTTCTGTTTCTGAGGCCAAAGGTTGGGTAGTTCCATTCTTTGGAAGTTGTGGTTTCATGGTCAATCGTTTTTATGTAGACTAAGGTGATTTTCAAAACAGCCGATGAGAATGTACAAAAGTTGATTCTGAACCTCTGGATTACTTGTTATAATATCTTTTCTTTTATGAAATACTTGAAATTACCCAAAAACAATTCAGAAAAATGGTACATGTTTCGATATTATATTAGTTATCCTGTCTAACGAACCGTGAAATTGAATTAATTCGAACGAAAAATGTTCTTCGGACGACCTCACAAGATAGCGCTCAATATTACCCGGTGTGTCAACCATCAGTGTTTTACGATTACCACTCACACTGTTTGCAACACAAACATTAGCATTATGGATATGGTTTGGTCTTCATGATGATTGTGTTCCATCCCGATGCATCCTGGCGGTAAAGGAAAAATTAATTGTTATCTCGCTCGTCTACTAAACAGAATAAAACACTAAAAATTGAAATTAAACCACCGAAAAAACCCTAATATACACTATTATATAAGATACAACATAATTGAATGCTTTTGGAACACTTCATTCCTTTGCATATAGCCGAAATCAAAAAATATCAAATCTCGCTAGAATTATAATTCTTGTGAAGCTTTTGTAGCTTTGGCTGATTTCTTTGGTAACAAGTTTTGATGAATGTTTGGCAAAACACCACCTTGAGCAATAGTAACGTGACCTAATAACTTGTTCAATTCTTCATCATTTCTGATGGCTAATTGCAAGTGTCTTGGGATAATTCTGGTTTTCTTGTTATCTCTGGCAGCATTACCTGCTAACTCTAAAATTTCAGCGGCTAAATATTCCAAGACAGCAGTTAAGTAGACTGGAGCACCAGAACCGACACGTTGAGCGTAGTTTCCTTTTCTCAATAATCTATGAATTCTACCAACTGGGAATGTTAAACCAGCTTTAGCTGATCTTGAAGTTGAAGCTTTTTCAGAAGAACCGGCTTTACCACCTTTACCACCAGACATTGTGAATATGTATTTTTGATTTGAAGTTGAAAATGTAAGTAATAAATAACAAACAAGTTTGATGGAGAATCAATAATTTTGAAAGAATGGAATGTCTGCTGCTATTTATATGAAAGGATGAGAGCCTGTTAGGTATAAAAACATATGTTTGTTTGTTGACACTTTTGTTCGCGATACTTTGTTTACGTTTCGATATAAAGGTCGGGAATCTTCGGGAGTGTTTTTGTTTACTATTTTCCGTGCTCATATATCGTAAGTGTGTGAGTAAATATAAGAACGCACTTCGACGCGGTTCATGACACGCGTATATTGTTTTCATAACAAATAAACAAAACACCTCCAGCAAACTTCGAATCCTTCACTAGACTTTCAACTTTGTATAAATACCTACAATGTTCCTGATCAAAGTAAAACTTTTTCTTTATCCCTTCTAGTAAAACATTTTACTTGTTTAAATTTATCAACTATCAATTGATCAACATGGCACCAAAAGCTGAAAAGAAACCCGCTTCAAAAGCTCCAGCTGAAAAAAAACCAGCTGCTAAGAAAACCGCCTCTTCAGGTGAACCAAAAAAGAGAACCAAGACTAGAAAGGAAACATATTCATCATATATTTACAAAGTCTTAAAGCAAACACATCCAGATACTGGTATCTCTCAAAAAGCTATGTCTATTATGAACTCTTTCGTTAATGATATTTTTGAAAGAATTGCTACTGAAGCTTCTAAATTGGCTGCTTACAACAAGAAATCAACCATTTCTGCCAGAGAAATTCAAACCTCTGTTAGATTAATCTTACCTGGTGAATTAGCTAAACATGCTGTCTCCGAAGGTACTAGAGCTGTTACAAAATACTCTTCTTCAACTGCTTAATCTTTTAACTGAAAACTTAGTTGTTTGATGTTTATTATTGTGTAATATTATTTCTTTTTTTTTTTTTTTGAAGTTTAGTTTGGTTGGTCATGTATATTAGGAATAAATTTCGGTTTATATATTTTGATTCATTCTTGTAGTTGATCACTTGAGTGTTGTAACTGTCGAAACGTTTGTTTGGAGCTTTTGTTTTTGGTTAACTCGGGCTTACATGAGAAAAAGGATTTTTGCTCATGTAGTTTGTATATGTATTATTGAAGGGAAAGCAAGATTGTGATTGTTTTAATCGTTAATTTTGGGTACCATAATGCGATTACAAGTTCAAGTTGCCACCGTAAGTTGCAAGGTTGTATAATAGGGACTATACACATGAAACCATTTAAAAAAATAATCTTGAGCTAGGATTGAAACTCCTTCATCTTCTTTTCTACCACTTCGATTTTGTCTTGAGCTGTCTGTGACTTATCAATTCTGGTACCTACTCTGATATCACTTTGAACTCTAAGAACACCCTCTTTATAATGTAACATTTCATGCATCTGCCCAATTAAGTCCATGACTTCATCCCACGGTCCTTCTATTGTTGTTCCAGCACTGTGAAGAGTATGCTTGAGGTGTGAATTGGCAAGAAGAAGTTGAATCTTTGCTATCTCATTAGATACGGAGGGGGTCGAAAGACCCATCTATTCTTATGTTAACTCAATATGTGGTAATTTTGGAACACAGATTCACTCACTGGTATAATACAGATGTCTGCAAGACATGGAACTTTAACGGTCATGATTATACTACTTTTTCTTATCGTTATCCACCTTGATGATGTTCCATCTTATTCTTCTCGCTTTTATCAAGTTTTACATCTCCCCTGACTAAAATCCGGGTGACATGCTAGCGCTGCATTTTTTTGTTCAGAAGTAATAGTCGAATTGAATGTAATCAATTAGTTTGACGTCCCTAGTGGTATTATGAATGGCTACTGTTATTATTGATCTGGTAATCACAGAAGATGTTATTATTAAAAATTTGACTGAAAACATGATGTGGTTTTGGTACTTTCAGTAATTTTGAAGTGAAGGTAGCATAAACTTACAAATTATGATGATTCTACTTGGATTGACAAACTCAATCTAACCAAATTAGAGATCCACTGCATTCTTTTATTTTGAGCATGTGTGATGGTTGATTTTGTTTGAATCAATAAAACAAAAAGCCTGTTTCAATAACACTCTATAAGATATCCGATGACGTTTTAACATTGTATCTTTGCATAGCGATAAATCCAACAAAGAAAGGAAAATAAGTAAGTGATAAGTCTAAATAATCATTGATCGTTAGCCATGATAGTTGTTACTCTATGTTGTGAGAATGATAATCTTCCCTCCTTACTTTGAGCAACCCTAAATGAAAGGACCCTTGATCATTGAGTTGTTCAACTAAGCGATTTAAATTTCCAAAAATATCACCAGAACTAATACACTTTTCACCTCTGGAATTTGACTGGCAAAGAGAGTCCTAATACTTAGCTACACTTCTTCCAGTAGCCAGAAAAATAATCCGTCTGTTTTGCCCCAGCTTACAAAGACATAGGTTCATGTTCAAAAGATGTTACGTTGATGCTTAGTCCAAACTCATTAGTAGATAAGAAATTGCTCAAAAACAAAAAAATTGTATCTTATATTGGATTTGAATTGTCACCACACAAGAAAGCTCAACAAAATATCAAAGAGGAAGATACCAATAAATTTGTGAGACATACGTAAACTTGTTTTGGTAATTCCGATGGTGGTTATGATGACCTTAATGAGCTTCATTTTATGGTTTATCGTTCAATAGTGTTATGGATCAAAATTTCTCTTTTCCTGAGCATTTCATACTCATGTAGTCTGGCGCATCCCAAAGAGAAACGACCATTACAATTGGAAATGATAGAATCCGTCTGAAGTTACACACATACACTCACGATTTAAGACTCAACATATAGAAAACCTTCATTTTGAAGGTTGGAGAATGCAAGTTAAAGATTTCATTAAACCAATTGTGCTCCACATATCGTCTTTGATCACCCATAAACTTTCTACCTCAAAGCGTATACACACTGGTCTACCATAATGCCTGATATGCCCTCAAAAAAAAAAAAGACTAAAGACCAACACACGAGACCTAATCTTCAAAATGATTACAGCATCTAAACCTACACCCCCTCTCCTGATAAAGATAACTATTTAGACGTATTTCCAAGACAACAAAATTTTTTCTTTATCAAAATATTCCTATTTCAAATTTGACAATATGTTTCTTGAAATTTAAACTATTGACTTTATTTATTCACAGTAGATAATATTGATATATCAAATTGATATATAAATACATAAATATGCACATTTCCTCGAAAACTATAATAAAGGCTATAACTATAATTCATAAAGTTGAAAATGCCACCCACACAAACCCATCAGATATTCCGAATATCAAAAACATATGTAAGATGGATAGTTGTTGATTCCGTTATCATTGGCATCCAATGCTTCAATAAAGTCCTTTTAAACTTTAGTGTGCAATAAGTCAACCTTACTATCATCGGTGGAGCTTTTCAATCCTGATATTTCTATAATAATATTTTCACCGAAATGTTTGCAAAGTAAACCAGGCGAATATGATTTGGTTGCAAAATTTTCATTCAAAGTTTCATTGACTTCACGTTGATGATGATCAGAGTATTTCACACTATCATTCTTTTAACTGATGTCAGCAACCGTATCGCTGTATTAACTTACTGCAAAACAACAATACCTTGCATAAGAACCTCTTATGATTTTATCTTAATAAATTAACAGAAGCCATCATCAAGCTTCCCATATATCAAAAAAAAATTTACACTAACTCTCTAAGATCTCTCCAGAATAAGAGGTATCCTAACTTAGTTCACATATTTAAGTACATTTTTTTACGCAGTAGTACTATTACTGTAATATGCATTTTTGAAAATACCATTGAATCTCGTCCAAACTTGACCCTAGTATTTCAACTAATAATTCAAGAAGCAATTGCCACTACCAACTTCAAAGTCTTCAAGAATCCAAACATTCATACACACCTTGATAATTGTGGTACGATTAATTTCAAATATAACCAAACTTACTAATATTTGTATGTTGAAACTAATAGCATATTCCTTCTGGGAAATAACTTTGAAATACTATATCATTACATATAGATACTGAAATGAAAACATCGACACACCTACAATATGCCATTTCATACTGCAAATTTCCAGAACCGATCTCAAAATATTCTAAATATCACTTGCTCATAAATAAAATAATTAAAGAAACTAAAAAACAACATAGAAACAACATGTGCTAAAGCAATTTGTTTACACTGATGCTATTAAGAATAAAATTTTGTAAAATTAGAATTTATGAAATATATTATATAGACAGTTTTAAATTGTAAAATATAAATAACATTCTACATCTACAAATAATCTGTATTATGGATGATTATTTTACAATTAATTGCTCATTGCTGTGTTACCAATTATATGTCCAACAAATAATCAAGCTCAAAATTATTAACCAATATGGCAATCTAACAAACACAGAGTTTCCGAAAATAATCATGTTTTCCGTAAATCCAGTTATACATCAAAATATTTCTAGTAGAATTTGCTAAAATGAACAAAGAATAAAAACTATATCAACCAGCCATCAAAATGAGTATTGTTATGGATTTGTTTTGACAGTAAAAGTTCTTTAGTATCATCATTATACAATAATGAATACAATAAAGATATTATAATCAGTATGGCCAATGCCTTTCAGTATTAAGTAAATTAGCTTTGACTCAAGGTATGAAATATATCAAAATTTTATGTGCAAAGGAGTAGGCATAAATATTAAAATCAATGTAATTAGGGAATTTCAAGAAACATGAATAGGCCCAGAAGGTAGAAATGTGACTGTCGATAGAATTATTAAAAGCTTAAAAGTAGACACATTAATCAATATGTTGCAATAGATATTTGTAGGAGATGCCAACAGACTTTTCAATTTCAATTTTTTAATGTTACATAACTAATATAAGTCATTGTTACTATAATGATCTGTAGTGGAAAGTAATGTTGGTGGTTTTACGTAAAACAATCATTGGGATTACAAGAATGAAATTAATGGTACTTGTGAAAAAGGGAACATGATTAAAAGCTTTTGCAAAAAAAAAGTACAGCTAAGAAATTTAGGGTAATAAATACAATTTAGTCTCTTGCAAATTTAATTTTCAAATTACAGGATTGTCAAATTTCTGTATGAAACTATTTTGCCCTACTAGCACTTCATTGCATTTGCTTTTATTGGAACTGACACATAATATATTATTAGAATAGAAGAAGTCTGCTCATAATAATAAAAAAAACTATTTCAAACACTTAATCTAAAAGAAATATTGTTTGGTCTGTAAAGTATTATATACGACTTGATATTTCATTCAAAGAAGTTTACTCATTTATAAAATAAGTCTCAACAATTTTCATAATTAATTGGTTTATCTCGTTGTCATTGATAGATTTATTGCTCTAGTTGTTGATGGCATATTCAAAAATATTATTCAAATGGCGTAGCGCATACTTGGTATTGTAGAAATTCAAGTTTGGTTTGGTTTTTGGTATACAAAATAATATATATCTCTCTAAGTATTTTATAGGGGATTGTATGTATTAAAAGTTATGAATTTTTTGTAAAACATGATATATAGTTTGATTATAAAATCAAATATTTCACCAATTTTTGATTGTACCGTGTGATAGTTAAAATTTGTTTGTTTTTACTGTGGTTGGTTATAGTTGAGTTTCAGCTAAAATGGGATTTAGCATGTAAATAGAGTTTCGATTATACATAATTTTCAATATACATTCCCTTGCCCAATTATTGGGCAAGTTTCGGGTTTTTGTCAAGTACAGTTTTCATGTAATTGTATATACTGAGTAGGCGTAAAAATTGTTAGGTCGTTAGAAAGCGTGTTGAGAATGGATTGAAAAACAGTTTATTAAATCGGTAGTTTTAATATATATTTTCTAAACTTCTATGACGATCAAAATCCGAAAGCGTTTCGCTATAATAAAAGTATGAGCGGCATTTGAATTGAACAAAACTGGTGGCTCGATGAAAATCCAAGAACTATACTTTAAACTTGTAACACATTGGAAAACTTTCAGAATAATCGAGACATTTAGATTTTATTTTTTCGGTAGGAATAAAACGGAAACATATCAAACTAGAAATTATATTTCAAATTGAAGTTTTGTTTTTGGTAATTTGAGTAATTCCAGTCATTTTAAACGTTTTCAAGAGAAACCAAAGTTGTAACAAGAGCACTAAATTTTAACAATACTGGAGTGACATATATAATTTCAAATAAATACGTGATTCTGCTTGTTGTCTCTCTTTTCGATAGTATGTTCTTATGCAATTATTACAAAATATAAGCATGTTACGATAGCAAAATATGACCATTTTGGTTCAAGAAGTTCAAACCAGAAATGCTTATACTATGAAGCGACTTTAAGCTGGCAATTTTGCCCTTTGTTATAAAGTTGTTTATTTTTGTTAGTAGCATTTTCCAACACTCGAATATCCTAAGGCATTTACAATTAATAAGTGAAACAGGTTATCAATACGAAAGATAATAATTTAAAAAAGGTTATAGGTTTGTCTCTACAAAATTAGTATGAGCTAATCATTTTGTGTTGGCTTTAGCTAAATTAATCAACGATCTTACATGGCGGATTGATTTCATCCATTTATCTGTATATTGGGCTTTGCAACTTATCAAAATAAAGGTTTTGAAATTGGAATATGTTTTGTGCAGTTCAAACATTAATACTGTTCGCATTGTCTCTCGTTAAAGTATAGTTATGATCATTAAGCAAGAATGAATAAGGGGATTGAACCAGTGACTGTCACTAGAACAGTGTCAAGAAAAATCAGTCTGGGTTTGAAAAAATGGAGGTAAATTGTGAGACTTTATTAATATATTCACTAATATATTATTATATTTTGGCTAGTATTGAAGGTAGACTGATTGTGAAGTAAAAGTCAATGTATGGCCATAAACCTAGCGCAAGACTGTGTTTGAATGTTTAGTCGTAAAAGCAATATCAAAGATGAGTTTTATATGTTGCTGATCAGAGTTCTTTTTTTTGTAACATATTGTGTCATTTGAGCAGTTTGTAATTAGTATAAGAAATCAACCTTTGACTTTTTGTTTGTTATTGAAATATTGTTTAATAAAACTCCACCATCGTCCGCTACTCTTCCTTGTAAAAGGTCATTAAGTACCATAATTATTCTAATATCAAGTCTTCTAATGATGTTGGTTTGTTCAAATCTAAGATTTGAGCTGATGGTAGTCTGAGACTTGAAGGTAATCAATATTTGCAAGTCGCGAAGTTTGAGCAGAAGTTGAAGCCAGTAGCAGCAATGCAAAATAATGTTGTGTGTTTGTATGAAATACTCTGCAATCACTATGCGAAATTACAGTGCTTTGGTGGAACTGTCGTATATGCCAGCTAGACTTATATTTGAGAATCCTAGCAACTAGACATTGGTTCCAACCGATATGGTATAACTTTGTATGCTTTATCGGAAGTTAGTTTGGGTACCTGTCATGGTAGATTTTGTTATTTTTGGTAGTTGTTCAACACCTCATGTTTTCGTAATTGCAGTTCTGGATAAAAAAGTGGGAATCTGTGCTTTTATGATTTTATCGAAACCACCATTTAGGCCTGTTGAGTTGTATTGGCGTTACACTCAACCTTAGAATTGACAGTGTGAAGTTTGTGAACCAAATGCAACCACAAGAAATATTATTATTTATGATGTTGCCGCTTCAAACGAGAGAAATTATTTCTTGACAACTGTGGTGATACAAGTTTGAGAATTGCTAAACAGATCAACTTATTTCAAAATGTATAGGTTGTCATGGACCTAGAAATACGACAAAAAACTATTTCTTGTTTGCATGACATAAAAGAAGTTTTTCATTGCTGTTGTTATGAGGAAGAGTTGTAAATACTTATCGGCCAATGTGTTTGCATCATTTACCGAATATTGAACAGGGAATCATACTGAGAGTCCTGTAATACAGATGTTGTAATTTTAATTGTTGCTGATTGAAGTGAATCATGAAATCACCAGTTAAAGAAAAAGTAGGTGTGGTGACCAATGAGAGAAACGAATTTTTCACAGAACCATTGCATTGTTGGAGTAGAAACTTGTTTCCGTAAAAGCCAATGCACTTTTTCTACAGTCGATGTTAAAGGAAATGTTCTATGAGCACAGAATAATAGAATTGTAGTATCTATCATTTTTTTATATTAGGTTTGGATACTGACAGGCTTGTAAACTAGACTTGTTTGAACTTTGAATGCAGCTCAGAAACGCAGCAACAGCCGCAGTTAAGCGTAATGCAATCGCTTAACAAATTAATTTTGCCCAAGCAAAGTTCAAAAGATCACACCATCAAAATCGAATAGTGAGAGAGACGCAACTGAGACGAATGTCGCAGGTTTGCGTTGGGCAGTGTCGCTCAACCGTATGCGTTAGAGTTGCAGGAGTGCAAAATTGCCCAAATTGGATCGTTGCTGGTTCACCCAGTGAATAAACAAAAATCTATAGAGTCCATTTAATAGATGTAAATTGGCTAGATTTGAAACACTACAATATAATTGGTGAGATCTGTTATTTGTAAAGATGGACAAATTGATAGCAAAAAACATGAGCTTGCTACGAATATTCATTAAATGAATCAAGGGTCGGAGCTAGGTACCACCATATTGGTTAATATTAAACATAATATTTTAAAAACCGTCAGAAGTAGTTGAAAAGAAGCCATTACAGATCACAAGTAACAAGTATTAAGCTGTCAAGTCTAAACCTAAGTGGTCTAATGTTGAACAAGAAGGACAATAATTAATATGCGGTTCATACTTAATAAGCTGTCAAATTGTTACTTCAAAGGAAAGTTGTTTGACTAATCAATAAAACGATTCACCGTAAATAAAAAATACATGTGGGAAAGTTATGTTATTATTTTAGAATCATCACTACTTTCAAGCTTGATGTTTTCCTAATATTCTGTAAAATGACAGAAGTTCCAAGTTTTAGCAAGCTTATTGAAATAAACAAATATCTTTTTCTACCAGGACTAATTCCCCAAATGCAAGTCATAAGTTATGCAATTACTGGGCCTTGAATTTTAGCTTTTATGCTGACTTTAGGTCCTGGGGTCCGATTGGAATTGAGTTAAACATGAAAAGTTACTTTTTTGTGATTAAAATTGTGTAAAACTAACCCTTTTGGTCCAAGCTAAATAAAAGAGTGAAACTGATTTTGTTTACAAGATGATAAGAACAAGATTCTACAGGTATAATAGATTGCCAAAGTATCGATAAAGAATCATTTCAAATTGACAGTATATATAGTATTCTCACAGTCAGACATGCTGCTGAACATTGAATAAAATGGTAATGTCCGGAAGCCTGGAAGTCTGGAACAACTTCGTATAGAAAAATCGAATCGAAAAAGAATTTGGCTGGATACGTAATGTAAAATGAAGTGTTACACTCGAATACATTAAACCCAAAGGTTGGGCTCAACTGGACCGTGCAGGATCCCGTGTGCTGGGAAGGAATTACACATATTTGGTTTCAATTTTGTTTAACTATCTTTGTTTGTCGTATTTGAGGTAAATTGATCAGTTATTTGGAAAATTTAAAATTTTTTACTGCCACTTTCATTGATAAAACTACCATTTATGTATTTACAACTTATGTACAAAACGATACCCAATTGTTAAACAAGTTAATTTAAACCTTGAAGGTTTAGTTGAGCAAAAAGCAGCAACAAGGAATACGGGTGAGTTTGAACTAAAACATTACGATGACTGCTTCATGACCAAATGTTGCTGACAAAAACTTCAATTGGGTCTATTAACTATGAAGACCCCTTGTAAGTTGCTGCTGTAATCGATAAATTACCGGAGATGTTCCAAGATAAAATATCGTTTTGGTTTCACATAAAAGATTGAATTAGTTGATTTAAGTTAACATTTGAGCACTACAATCTCTAAGCTTTCACTTAACCAATGTTGAACGTTTGAGAGAAGATGTAGGCTGTACATAATGTGGATATACGTTAAACGTACGTTGAAGCGTGTTGACACCGTGAGTTACGAATTCTTTGCTGTCGGTGAACCGTGAATTTTGTTGCGATAACTGGACGGGGAGTGGGGGAAAGTTCTGTTGGATCTAGCAAACAAGACACTCAGAGACAACCAAGTCCCAACACTCGCTAGATCAATTGGAGGTATAACTGAGCGCGGGCACTTCCCAAATTCCATTGAGTTGTTATCCATAGACTGTGGTGATAGTTCTGATTTCAACCAAAAACGCTTATAATGGAACCAAAAATTTCCATATGTGTTCGAGAAGCTACAAAATGCATCCAGATGCTCTATACGGTGTAGTATGAAGCATAAAAACAAAATCTTGCATAAACATACATACGACCGGCCCACAAATCCATGTTCCGTCTTTCTAGTTGTCATTATGAGGTTAGCCTTGAGTTTTTTCAATAAACCTTTTGTGTCACTGGGTCCTGGCATTGGCCGCAACTTTGTTGAGATTTGGCTGGACGACCTGTGACAAACTGTGACAAACTGCAACGTTTACTGTGTAATGGCGTCTTCTTGATCCGTATACATTGTAAATTGTTATATGTACACATAAGGTGTATCTACACATTTAGTAAAGTTTTTGTTAAACCATTATTTGGGTATCATCTAGAAGAAAAGCCTTCAAGCGTCGGCTGGGTCAATTTTTGATATGGGTTTGAGCCAGTAAATAGTTCTTACCACCGTCTCGGATCGTGCTTTTTTGGGGAACATATACGTCTCCAAAATGTCGCGGAAATGACGCCTGTTGTTATGGGCCGGCAGCCGTTTGCCTCGCAACGCAGCACTGCTTTTAAAAACGCACCATCACGTACCAAGATTGCTGCAACCAGAATAATAATACTCAATAAATTTATCATTCTATTATTTTCACCTTTAAAAATTATTTATCTTCAACTTGAAGTCCACCTATTATAGAACAACTTGTATCATCTTTGACAATCCACTGTTCACTATCAAATATTGACTATTTACCATAAGACACAACTTTGGAAAATTCTTTTCCAGCTTCCCACATCTTTTATTGTTCTCACACCTTCTCTTCATATATAATACCCCAAACTTCTGCCATTTCTCTGGGCCTTCCAATCTAATATCTTTGGTGAATCTGTTATTATTTCTCATTTCTGAAGTTATTTGTTTTTATATATATATATCTTGTTTATCAGCACCCACACTATAAATATATTATTTATAAGTCATACTGGCTAGCTATATATTAAAAATATTATCACAGTTGATTCAATCACCACATTCCAATCAGCAAATTTGGACGTTTCTTTGAGACTTTATTAATAATTTCCAATACTATCCGTTTAACTAAAAGTGACCATCAACATCTACCATCAATATCAGGATTAATTAAATCTTACTCAGAAATCTTTTTTGATCAACTTGCTAGATATCACTTCAATTTAGAATTAAAAGATTATGTCCTAATAGTACATAATCGTTGATTTTTTGCTTTGTTATCCAAATAAGATACTTCATATTCATACATTTAATCAATCCCAAATAAGTTTCTGAACGACAAAACAAAATAATTCAAATAATTACATAGACTGAGCAAAACCTAAAAGTATTATCTAAAGTATTATGTCTCAACCTCCTCCAAGGAATTCATCTTCATCAAATAATAAAAACAATAATAATAATAATAATATTAATAATAATAATAATAATAATAATAATAATGATAATAATAATAGTACTACAAACTCTGATTTTAGACAAAATGATTTATTCAATCATCATCAGCACCAACAATCTGAACAGCAGTCGCAACAGCATCAACAGTCTGAACAACAGTCGCAACACCAACACCAACACCAACAACACCAACACCAACAACACCAACACCAACAAAATCAGCACCAACATTTGCCGCCTCCCCATCCAGGACAGTCATTTAGTACTTTGAGTGTATTGACTAATCCAACTTACAACTCTTATTCTACTACTACCTCGACATCATCAGCCAATGTCAATAATAGTACATCATCATTCAATGAACCTCGATTCTTCCCACAGCTGTACCAATTTCAGTCACAACACCCATTACAAATACCGCAACCGCTATTCAACAATCAAAATCTAGCACATCAGATTTCGAATACGCCAATCAATCCAAATCCAGTATACCAGCAACCTCAACAACCTCAACCTCAACCTCAACAACAGCAAGTATTCAGTAGGTCGAGCTTCATTCACAGTGATCCAAGCCAACCATCGCAATATACTCCAAGCGGAACAACTGAAGTGTTATCGCCTCACGGAACATCATTACCAGATAAATTGCAGCGAGTTCTACCTTTACCGCCTTTGTCTAAAGCGCCAGTAAGGCCTGATTCGTTACAGCCTCAAATTCCAAGAAGATCAAGAAGAAGGTCGAAATACACAAAAGAACAGGATGAAATGATAGTATCCATGAAAAAAGGAGGAAAATCGTGGGTTGACATTGCTGAAGTCACTGGAGTTGGCAGTTTTCTTGCTGCTAGGAACAGATATCAAGTATTGATTGGTCAACAAGGAGGTGGATCGGCTTCATGGGGAATGGATGATAACACAACATTGCAAGACTTATTAGATGAGGGAGAGATTGAGAAATGGCTGTTTATTGCAAAGGAGTTACAAAAAGCTACCGGGAAGAACTTCACTGATAAACAATGTCGTGAAGTCATAAAAATTCTTTTTTGGAAAGATCCCCAATCATTTGGTATTAATGATGACACTTTGATGGAATGTATAAAAGAGCACAACATTACAGTAAGGTCCATCCAAGAACAACAGGAACATCAAAATTTTCCTCATAATCAACATCCACTGTCCTCTTTAACGCAACAGCAGCAATTTATTTCTCCCCAATTTTCAGAATCTCAACCTCAACATTTGGGTGAATTTTCACCTCCTGTATTATCAATTCCGCATCCAAATTCTACTTCTGATTATTTAGCCACTTATTATCCAGATCCAAATTTGCCGTTTAATCCAGCTCAGCAACCTGTACCCCATCCGCCAAGAGGTCATCAGTCAAGTCCAAATCAATTTCAATCATCATCAGAATCTGTGTATCCTCTAGCTCCTTTGAATTTTGGTAGCCAAACTGGTTCCAGCACTGATTTGAAAAAAGGTGGACGCTTTTGAATATATAATGAATTCAGACTGAAGTAAAAGGAATACAAACATTCTCTGGAATAATATTGACAATTTGAAGAGAAGTGATATGGTTACTGGTTTACATTTTTTGGATCAATCGATTAAAATCTAGGATCAAAACTCACAGACTCTCATAAGATAGAGCTTCTTTTTTGACTTCATTGTTTTTCTATGTTGTGAATAGTTTCTTTGGTATATGGGTGCGTGTGTGAATGGGTGTGTGAGGATTTGTGTGTGTGTGCATATTGTATTTATATGAGCACTACAAGCGAAGTCAATTATAATATTTAATGTTTTTTATTTTCATGTTGTTATATAATTGTTGACTTTGTTTGAGTGAACTTTTAGTTTTAACTACCAAGTAAACTCTTGTTTTTAATAATTCTTTCTTCTTTTCTTTCATTTTTCTGAGGTTTATTTTCGTTTTGTGTTTTTAAGTGGATGAGTTTATGGTGTACATTAAGATGATTATATTGTCGACTTTTTTAGAGCAAAATTGTTACTGTATCAAAAACAACAGTTGTATCATTATTATAATGTATTGTAGAACAAGCTAAGTCGTAAGCGAAGATATCATAATGCAACGAAATTGCAGGACACCAATTTATAATTATCTTTGATCTTTATTGAATTTTCTATACAAGTATTGTAACGGAAAAGTTGAGAAAAATAGAAAAAATAAGTAAACTACGGTGAAAAGAGATGAATTGAACACATGGTTTAGTAATACAAGACATAAAAGTCAATTTGTAGAATTGAAGGTAAGGTACATTTAAAACACTCATTTTTCTTTTGCGCCCGACTCCTTGTCATTTGGTTTACGTACCAAACCAGCTGATATCTTGGAAATTTTTTCTAGTGACGCCTGAGGATCCCAGTTGTTGTTTTCAGAATTACTTAAAGCATAATGAGATTTTATTTTTCTGTTTGAAATGATAGAGGCCATATCATTTGAGCTAGTTACTGGCTCAAACGTTTCAGGTACAATTCTTTTATCCTGAGTTAATTGAGTGGAGTTAGAAGAATTCTTGAATCCTGAAGCGAAATCAAAGTCATTGTTAAAGACTCTTGTTGGCTCTATCAAATCACCTCTTTTCTCCCATGGAAATAAGGGAGGAACGGTAAATCTTTGTATAGTTTCTGGCTCACCGGATATATCACTGTCCTCTTCGACTTCCCAAGCGTTGGGTATTTTTGAATCAGCCAAATTGTATGCTTCTCCTTTGGCGAGAAAGGTAGTGTTGGCAAAAATTTGAGCGGCAAGATCACCAAAATAATATTTATCAAAAACACTCCACCATTGAGAATGAAGATCATACAAAATCTCATAAGTGGATCCATTATACCCTAAAGCAAATTCGTGAGCACTTCTGGTTTTCCAGGGCTTGTTAAACCCAATGAAATGCAAAACTTTGATCTCATCACGATATTTTTTGAATGCTGGTACGTATTGGTACCCAGCAGAAGGCGTCACATTATAAATGAAAGGCAACCTAACCCAATTGGTAAAGAACTGGTTGAATAATCCTTGATCTGCTCCATCGAATGAACAATTATTTTCAGTAGAATGCTGAATTAATTTGTTATATGTAGACAAGTTGGGTTTCGTCACAATCACACCAGAGTTAAAAATGTCAGGCCAGCCACTATCTGGTGATGCAGCTATCTCTACATCCAAGTCAAATAATTCATCGACGTTCTTCAATGGCAAAATATCACAGTCTAAGTAAACGATTTTCGAGTATTGCGTTTGTTTCCAAATCAATATTTTGGTGAAGGTGTTAAATAAATCTGGTCTTTGAAGTAAATTTAATTCAGTCTGATTCTGTAAGTTGGAAATAGGCTCAATCAGGATAACATCGTCGTAGACATCTTGAAGGAGATCTGTTGATTCTGGAGAGACATTTGAGATAAGGATAGATATACTGGCCGTTGTTTGTAAAGCTCGCAAAGATTGTGCTAAAACAAGAGCACCAGGTAAGTAATCCTCATTTATGAGCAATGTCAAAAAAGTGTTAACCATTTTGTATCCGTTATCGTTCTAAGCTGGAATTTTGGCACTAAATCAAAATAGGTGTATGTATAAAGCTTTCAATGATAGATACAAAGTCGTGAAACCATACGATAACATACTTAAAATCAATAAATACAACTTTCGAATGTTGATTTCCCAATTCGGACAAACTTTTGATCTGAGTTAACTTACATAGTTGCGATAACATTCAACATGGTATTGCTCAAATATTATACTAACTACTTACTATACGTTCTATACCCATAAATAAATAAGAAAAATCAGAATTAGAAATCAGAAATGAAGAAAATCAAGGATGAAATGGAACGAGATGGTATCTGAGTAAAAAAAAACAGAGAATAGAACCAACACCAACTCCAAAAAGCTCTGTTTATTGTTTTGAGAAGCGCTCGTGTTCAATTAGGCACGCTGGTAAGCACCATTTGTTCCATTTGTGGTTGTAGCGGTTGCAGCAGCATTGTTACGACCACCTGCATTTTCTTTCAAAGCGATCAATTGTTTAGATCTGAAAGTCTCATAGTGAACTAAAGAAGTCGTTTCAATCAAATCTTGTAAGTGGGTTCTGGTCAAAAAGTCTCTCAAGAACACAAACTCACATTGCGAGATATCTTCGACATTGATTGCACCCCATCTAGTTCTTCTACCTCTGACAGATTCGCCATTTATGACGATTTCCTTCTCAGAACCAACAATAGCAAAAGGAATCAAAGATCTGATGTCCTCATTCAATTGTTTTTCTTCATCGAGATAGTCTTCATTATCGTATGGATAAATGTTGAAATTGTTGAATTGAAATTCCTTTTGTAATGTTTTCTTAAATTCGGATCTTTCTTCTAAGGTCAAGGAATCAGATTTTGCAATAATTGGAACAACGTTGGCAATTTCCGTCAACTTTTTTAAAACCAAAACATCTAATTCTTTCAATCCTTTACCATTTGGTTGAATGAAATACAAAATACAATGGACTCTAGTATCTTGAATATATCTTTCTCTTTGGGCAGTCAATTCTTTTCTGAGATACTGAGAGTGTTGTTCCTTGATGTATTTAACTAAAGGTTCCCAGCATTTGTCATTGTTAATTTGATCACCAAATCCGGGAGTGTCAATAATGTTTATGTTTAATCTGACGTTGTTTTCGATCAATTGGTGGGAGGAAACTTTGATCTCGGTGGTTTTTTCAATTGGTTCATTGACGTTTCTGCGGCCAGAAGATTCAGTCAACGAGGAGGAAAACAAGGTGTTGACAAGGGTTGACTTTCCCAACCCTGAGCGACCAACAACCATCACATTGAACTGGAAACCTCTTTTCAACAAACGACTCTCAATTTGAGACGTGATTGTGTCAAACCCGACGTAGTTTTTAGGCTGAACAAATGAGTTGACAGTAGCAGACATTGTAGATAAACTATAGGTGTATATCCGGGAAGTAACAGCACAGGTGAAGTTGAAGATACTATGAAGTAAGAAAAAGCTAAGTAGAATTGGCCAGCAGATCTAATTCTCAATTCTGGATTTTGGTGACTTTGGTGATCTGTTAATTCTTCAACTCGTTTGTGTTTGTGGTTTGTTCGCGAATTTTGATCTTCGTAAACAAAAAATTACGTGTTGATTATATAATCCCTATATTTTAACCCGGTCATGTGACTTTGGCATAAAGCCAGTGTACGTTTCCATATTATGCTTGAATCTGAAAATTTGGTCAAGCAAAAGTAATCATAGTTAAAAGCGGTAGAGAAAAGTTATCCAACAGGCAGCTTTCAAGAATCTTGAGGTACCTTGTCATATTCATAAGTGTGAAATATGCCTTTAGCTCTCAAATCCACTGTGCCTTCAAGCTGGGCAGCTATTGCTGGATCCATCAGTGGTTTACTCCCAAGAATTCCTGAAATCAGAGTCAAAATACCTAATCCTTTTGCTCCAGCGTCTGAAAAGCAAATTGATCCAAGATTACAAGAGTTGGCTGAAGCTTTACATGACGGAAACAGCAAAGCTCCATTTTTCATAGATAACGGTATTTTGTTAGCAGTTCCAAAAAAGAAAGTTTCACACGCCCAAAAACGTCAAAAATTATACGCTCCAGCCAGAAAGCAGTTGAAAAGAATAAATAATTTGAATCGTTGCCCATCATGTGGTCATGTCAAGAGATCACATTTTCTTTGCATGAACTGCTACTTTGAAATTAAGAGATTTTTAGTTGGTAAAAAAGAAAATGCCAAGGAGATCAAGCCAAATGAAGTTGAAGAATTGGATCCTGTTGATGAAAGAATCTTGTATCCTGGTAAACATCAAAGTGCTGACGAACTCAAGCTTGCCACAAAAGATTATGTTCCCAAACGTCCTAAATCTCTACCATTTGAATTCAAGAACAAATAGGGGATTCATATGTAACACTCAATAGCAATATCGTCCTCCATGTATATATAGAATAGAAGTTCACTTTTACTGAGCGTAGTGCGGCATGTACCCATTGATCAATGACAAGACGTATATCTTAGTAGTACGGTGCAATAGTGAACGCACCTAGTATTTTTTGTTATACTAAAACATATATCTAGACTGGTGTTATATCTTTTTTGAGATGTCATGGAGATTGCTGTCCCTCTTAGTCTTGCTGAAAAGCTTACTTAATGTAGTTACAATAATCATAAGTATATATGCTTTCTTGTGGCTTGATTTATTCACCTTCTAGTGTTTTTTTAAATAGTGAAAAAGCTATTTTTTTACTACATATGGTTCACTGTAGTATGGTTTTTTCTTTTGAAAATGAAGTTGGCCCAAAATTCATATCTTTACACCTTAATACATTTTTGATCAAGGGTAAAAGACTTATACATATTCAAACTATATAATGTAAAAACCTCAGTCAAAAAATAAGGAAGCCGATTCAACAAAAGACTTATACAATTTCATACTATAGAACGCTAAAAGAATAGAGGGGTTGATTCTTGAAATATTGGGCTAGCAATACTTGCATTATTTGTCATAACCAAATGCTGCCCACTTGCTGTCAATTTTGCTCACTAATTCCTTGGGGTAACCTTGTTCATAGTTACATTTTGTAAAATCGATATTTTCAGAGAACTGCTTTTTGAAAATACAGTTTGTTACACATTTACCACCTTTCAAAGTCTTAATTCTTTCAGAAAGGTTAACGAATGGTGCCAAGGCAAAAGAAACAACATCATCAAACTCGTATTGATCAATAACAGGCGTGTGTCTGGTAACGTAAGCCCAGATTACTTGCTTGAAGTCAAAGATATCAATATCATCACCAACCAATACAATTTCATGAGTAATAAAAGCAGGTTTTGTGTTGAAAATGATGTTACCAACTTTTTTACAGAAGTCATCTGGGTTTGTTTTGAGTTCCTGTAATTTCTTCAAATCAACTTTCAAAACAACCCATAAAGCTTGCGTTTCATAAGGAGTGAATGCATCAATAATTGGCAAATTGTTTTCCATACATATTTTTTTGATTTCTGCTGAAGATAAACCTCCAATCAATGTGTGAGTCTCATCCGTACATAAGCCTGGATTTGAAACGGGAAAAATAGATTCATTTCTGTGTGTCATTGCTTTAACAGAGTATAATGGGCATGGGTGACCATGTCCTTTGAAAACATATCCGTGCATTTCACCAAATGGACCTTCATTAAAAGTTTTATTCAATGAAAGGGTTCCCTCAAAAACAATTTCAGAGTTTGCTGGAACCTTCAAATTGTTAGTTTCACATTTGACAACTGGAATAGGTTCACCTAATATAGCACCAATATAGTCTGCTTCAGATACGTTGGCTGGAATTGGCATAGATGATACCAAAATTGCAGCAGGTGGGACACCAAAACATAATGCAAATGGAATTTCATCCCCTTTGCCAATTGCTGCCCATTCATCTGCAACTTTCCTGATATGTTGAGGATTCATAACTAATCCCGTGATATGTTTATCATCGGCAATCATACCTCTTGCAATTGACCAATTTGTCCATTTTCCATCAGGAGTCTGCAAAACCCACATACCGTAAGTTTGGATATACTTACCACCATCACCCGGGTGCAATAGTGGAGCAGGTAAACTATTCAAATGAATATCTTCAGCTGGAACGAAATTTTCTTTGCATGGGGCTTGATTGTTTGATACTTCCATTGGAGGAATTAACTTCTTGGTCTTACATTCCAATAAGAAGTCAATTATCTGTTTCACTGGGGTCTGAGGATCTAAACCTAAATGGCGAGCGATTCTTCCATGATCTCCCTTTTGTTTAGCTCTCAAACCTCCTGGACAACCTAATATTTTAAAAAGATCTTTTGTGGCACCTTTGACATTATTGAAAAGAGGTGCTGGTGCGTGGCTTTCATAAGCTTTTCTCATGATTGCACCAAGCTCTAAATTAGGATCAACCTCATCGTTGATCTCAACGATATCACCATCATTTTTGAGTTCCTGAATAAAGTCTCTGAAGTTTGCTGCAGCATTCAATTTAGTCATCGTAAACAATTATCTTTTTGATCTATTTTTGTGGATATAGAATCTAGTTTCTAAGAGACAATAAATTTTTGACAGAAAATATACGGTACGATATATATATATATATTTATATATCTATTAATTTATATTTATCGTAGTATCTGATTCTCCGCCAGCGTATACACTGTAGCTGTGAGGCTCAATCAAATATCGCAAAGAAGTAACAAATATCGGTGATCGGTAAACATCACCACCGACTTTTCAGTTTATACCGCAAAAGAAGTGGTATGATTACGACTCGTAAATACGCTCATAAGTCATTACCGCAGTAATTGAGAAGATTTATGAATACATCCAGGTCTATCAAGATACAGGGTCTTGTAAAATTTTGAGCCGCGAAAAGGAGGTCGGGGCTGATGCAAATGCGAGATTTAATCTCAGAGAAATAAGGTTGGTTAGCGGTGCAACAACTAAAAGCTATTCTCATCACCGTATTGTAACACACAACTCTATCTGCAATTTTTACTTTTCTTCGCTGTACTATACATCTGAGTAATACTGACCGAGTACAAGTAGTAACTAGACGTTATTTCACTAAATTACATCGAACTTTGTCACGTTACATCGACGTGGTGAGGTGAATTCACTTATGCTATAACATGGCATTTATTGAACAAAAACTCTATGTAGGTTATTTTTTATTGATTCCATTCCATCTTGGAAAACTATCAGTATGTATACCAAAACAGTCCAAAATTCTACCAACTGATTGCTCTATCACGTCGTCTATCGATTTGGGTTTTGTGTAAAATGCTGGTACAGGTGGAAATATGATGACACCATCTCTGCTCAATGATAACATATTTTCAAGATGAATGTTGGACAATGGTGTCTCTCTTGTGACTAGTAGAACTTTTCTTCTTTCTTTCATGGAGACATCTGCAGCTCTGGTGATTAAGTCTTCGGTGTACCCGATTCTTATAGAAGCTAATGTTTTCATTGAGCAAGGAACAACAATCATTCCATCGTGCTGAAATGAACCTGAAGAAATTGGGGCACTTACATCTCTTTGGGTATACACTTTTGATGCCAAAGCGGCAACTTCTTGAGGCTCCCAGTCAGTTTCATATTTCATCGTAGCAGCACCCCACTTTGAGATGATCAAATGTGTTTCCACGCCCAACAGTCTCAATATTTGAAGAATCCTTATACCCATTGCAACACCGGTAGCACCTGTAATTGCAACGACAATTCTTTTTGGTCTTGTCGAATTCAACAACACATTCATTGGCTCTTTCAAAGAGGCGGCTTGGATAGGTGGTTTTGATAATTCATTAGAGTCTGTTTTTTCTTGAGCCTGCTCATCGGGAAAAAGACTTTTGTTGTAACTAGAATAGTAGTGCAGGAAACACAATGTATGGTTGGTTCTTGATGTAGAATAGCTTTTCTTGAGACCTACCGAAGAAGCTCTAACGTAATTGAAAAAAGATGGTACGCATTTCGCTAAAAAACTTGAATGTGGGACGGGCATAATTGGGTGTTTCGAAAAATGAAAACTGCTTACAACATCTTCACTCGAGAAAAGCAGCGAATGACACGTATTTAAGCGTAAAGATGTTGATAGAGTTCTTTCAGCATATTCTTTACCATGTAAGTGCAAACCCGATGATACGTTCTTTATTTGGTGATAAAGACCGCAAACCTCTTGCGGGACTTTACTTGAAAGGTCGGGGTCGGCAGCAAATTCTATAACACGACCGATGTTTGAATGTATAGTACCACCTGAAGTGACAAGTATTATCTTTTGTCTTTTTGCAAAGCCTCAAATAGTCATTGTTGTTTTTACCCCCCAGTGCCGCCAAAGGTAAACTTTTTTTTAGTAGCAAAATAGATCGGGTTGAAAAGAAAAGGAAAAAGGGTAAAAAAAACATCTCGAGTTACTTTTCGAAGTTAGAGAGAAAAAGAAAAGATAGATAGATAGATTGAGAAAATGAATATTCACATTATAGACTACCAGCTACTATTGACAAATTAAAGATCGAAAAAAGGCACTTATAATTCAATCCTTAGAATTGTAGCTGCTTTCCAGTGGAAAAAAATCCGAAAATTCTGCGTGACAGAGCAGTTTAGTTGAGCAGTTTTTGCTTTATTGATTTGACAAAACATAGGTAACTCCTTGCACAATGACTAGCGAGATACAAGCACACATTACAAAGTCTGACAAAGATATTTTTTGAAAGTAGCTGCATTACCTAAAGCTAGAGAGAAGATAGAAATGAGCCGCGGATTCAGTATTCATTTTGCCAGATTATATAGTATTGCAGCCAGTGCGGCTGATTAGTAAAATTATTTAAAGTATGACTAATCAAGAAAATAGAAATCTTAAATTTTTTTTCATCTATAGATCATGCTACTGATATATGTTTTGATATTTAATAAATCAGCAGTTTCTATCACTCCCGGTGGATTCAAAGAAATTGGCAGTCTGGATAAGCCAAACATATTGCAAATTATGACAACAGATCATCGGCCACATAAAAAATTGAAAGTTGTATCAAGGTCAATTCCTAGGTCAACGATTATTCCACAGCATCCACTCAAAGTGAAACCATCTGCGAACGAATACTTCCGTTCTCAAGCAAAAGGTGGTGTAACAGTCACACAGCAATTAGGAAGGTTTTCCTGTTTTACGGATGAGTTGATAATGGACTTTTTGTCATATTTAACTGACCCTAAAGATCTTTTGAATTTAAGTCACACTTCAAGAGTGTGGTATGCATACATATATGACGAGGAATTATGGAGGAAATTGTACACAAGAAAGTTTCTTCAGGAGGAAAAAAGACACGTCTCAGAAAATAAAGGCTTGCCTGAGCATCCATTGGGAATTCGAAAATGGGGTGGTAGTTGGAGAAGAACGATGTTACAGTTTGATTCCAGTATTCCTGATGCGACGGTGAGCTGTGACGATATCGTTTTTTCTGATTTGTTATATAGACCTTTTCAATGCTCGCAAGTTGATTACTCTAAATTGTTTGACAAAATCATCGAAGAGGAAAAAGTAAGTTATGATTGCGGAAGTAAAGGAGTGTCAATAGAATTGGAAGGGAGAATAAAAAGGGTTGCTGAAAGTGAGATGAGTACACAGAAATTCAACGAAGAGTGGATCAATACCCCTTTCATTTTGACTAATGAGGATCCTCATAGGTGGCCTCGCTGGGACTTGAAATATCTTGTCAAAAGATTCGCCAAGATAAAGTTTCGTCAAGAAGCTGTTAGATGGCCTTTGGAATTATATGCAGACTACTTCGAAAACAACCATGACGAGTCACCACTATACTTGTTTGACTGCGCTAGTCAAGCCATGAAGGAGTTAGTTCGAGAGTATATTGTCCCAAGTTGTTTCCAGCAAGATCTATTCAGACTTTTTGATGAATCAACTAGCTCAAGTCACCCAAAAATCAGCTGTAGACCCGATCATGCCTGGTTGATTGTTGGTCCCAAAAATTCAGGTTCTACTTTCCATAAAGATCCAAACAGAACATCAGCATGGAATGCTGCCATTTCAGGTCGCAAGCTATGGATAATGTTCCCTCCAGGAATCCAACCTCCCGGTGTTGGTACCGACGAGGAAGAAAGTGAGGTTACATCGCCTGTGGGAATTGCAGAATGGGTTCTTTCAGGGTTTTTCAACGATGCTGTCAAATTGTCTGAAGTTGGTGACTGCTTGATAGGTATTACACATCCAGGAGAAACGATGTATGTTCCCTCAGGTTGGTGGCACAGTGTGATCAACATTGATGACTCCGTAGCCATTACCCAAAACTTCTCCCCTTTACCAACTTTGAGACAAACGTTGGATTTTTTCAAGAACAAATCATACCAGATTTCAGGATTTAGACCTGGAGCTGTCAAGCTGTCGTTGGAAGCCTTAGTAGGTAGAATCGAAGACTCAAGTTCTGAAAACTTACCTGTTTTCAAGAAATATCTTGAAAGATTGCACAACGAATCATCACATTTGGACGAAGAGGACTGCGGAGAAATTGTTGCCAAAACAGATGAAAAGATGCCCATTTACGAGATGTTCACTGAGTTACTAGTATTGAATGGATATGGAGAAGAACTTACGAGTGCTATGGCAGATATCCAAAAATTAGTGGAGCATGCTAACAAAGAAAATATAATTGGCGAGAAATCCAAGTGGGACAAGTTGACTGAATCAACTGGCGGAGCTCTGTTTTCTTTTGGTTTTGGTTTTGAAGCAGAAAATAGTGACGATGAATAGTATGTAGTTACAAAATAATGAATCATGATTTTTATTTGAAGGTTGTAGAGATACAGACCAACCCAGTGACTCGGAAAAATCCGAGTCGATAACACATCGTTTCTAACGCTGACCGCAAACGCCCGTCTATTCACTAATATTTAGGTCGAATTACTTATCTTCATCAGCTACCTAGACACTATGATAGCATTATGTCTATGATTATATGCCAATTCTCACCCTTGGTTTTCTGTAAATACGTATTTCGTTATTTGAGAAATGTAGCGAAACGAAAAGTGATATGTCATAAGAAAGCCCTAGGAAACAGATTTTGCAACAGTATCGCCGTTAATTTCATTTTGCAACAACTGTTGTGGCTCTTCAATTACCCAATTTCAACGCCCATAGCACCATAGTAATTTTTCACTGTCAAATATAAATACTATCACAAATCTACAAATTTCCAGCCACTTTGCAACAGATTAAAAAGCTTGATCAAATCCCCATTGTGTCTATGAATAACTCCATAGAAGATACGGCTATAAAGCCCCAATTTTCATCCACCATAATAGAGCTTTCCAACAATAATTACACACATCATGGCAAGTACGATCAGTATGAAGTAAGCCAAAAGTCAGAATCATACATCAATACCAACCAAAGTCACAACAATGGACAAGGGACCCAGCCACAATTGAAAAGAGGTTTGAAAGATAGACATATATCACTTATAGCTCTTGCTGGTATCATCGGCCCAGGTATCCTAGTAGGGGCAGGTTTAGCACTCAATCATGGTGGTCCCGCAGCTTTGATCATAGGCTTTGGTATTATTGGAATTATAGCATTTTCCATTATGCAATCATTGGGGGAGTTAGCGACATTATATCCTACTGGGGGTGCATTTTCTACCTACTGTAATAGGTTTATTGATCCAGCTTTTGGAGCAGCAATTGGCTGGAACTATGTTATAATTTGGGTAGCTGTACTAGCCAATGAATACAATACTTTATCTGCAATAATGAGATTCTGGGGCCCACAGGTTCCATTGTATGGTTATATTTTAATGTTTTGGTTTTTCTTCTTGGGATTTCAATTGTTGGGGGTTGAAGTATTTGGTGAAGTTGAATACTGGTTGGCTTTATTCAAACTAATTGGATTGGTTGTTTTTTATGTTTTCTCCATAGTTTATGTTAGCGGTGGTGTCAAAAATCATCACGCTTTTGGATTTCAATATTGGAACAACCCAGGTGCATTGAGTCATGGTTTCAGAGGCATTGCAACAGTTTTTGTTTTTTGCTCCACATTTTATTCTGGTACGGAATCAGTTGCATTGACTGCAGCAGAAGCAAGAAATCCGTCACGAGCAATTCCTAAAGCTATTAGGCAAACGTTTCTTCGTATTGTGATAGTGTACATGGGTGTTGCTATATCATATGGAATGACGGTTCCATACAATGATCCAAATCTACTTGATGGGGGTTCCAAAACTTTGAAGTCACCCATTACCATAGCGTTAGTAAGAGCAGGTTGGGGTCATGCAGGTCACTTAGTCAATGCTTTTATTCTTATAACGTGTGTCTCAGCTATAAACAGTTCTATTTACATTGGTTCAAGAACAATGGTCAACTTAGCTCATGAAGGTTCGGCACCAGCATTCTTGGGAAAAGTTCTCAAAAATGGTGTTCCAATTTACACTATCATATTGATGAATTTATTTGGGTTGATATCTTTGATGAATGTTAGTACCGGTGCAGCCAACGCTTATGATTACATTGTTAATTTATCAGGTGTTTCTGTTTTCATCGTATGGGGTGCAGTTTCATTCGTTCATATAAGATTTAGAAAGAGTTGGAAATTGCAGGGTCGCTCAGTTGAAGAATTGCCATATAAAGCTTTATGGTTTCCTTATTTGAGTTGGTTTGGATTGGCGGCAAATGTTTTTTTGGGATTAGTTCAAGGTTGGTCTTATTTCAAACCATTTGATGCTGGAAATTTTGTTGACGCTTACATTCTCTTTCCTGTTTCTGCCATTATTTTTTTAATCGTTAAATTTTGGAACAAGACAAAATGGGTTGATTTGAGCTCTGTTGATTTAGATGCAGGTAAAAGAGTCGATGATGATGCTGCATTATATGAAGAGAAAGATGAGCAGCAAGCGGATATCAAATGGTACGAGAGGTTATACATTTGGAAATATATTTGAGAATTAGTGTATGTTTATTGTTTTTTTATCTTAAGTCAATTATTGAAGTAGGCAAATCGTAAACAATTTTAAAAGACTCGATGTTTATAATATGTATGTTTCTTATATTACAAAATAGAAGTTTATTCAAACTAACATTCTATATGACCATCCTCACTTTTGATATTTAATTGTCGAAATTTCTTCCGATTAGTGCCAATTCTCCGCTCTGTTTCAAAACAAAGTGAAGGACAATCATACAACAACACATTTAACCCCACAAATACCTTCTTTTTCATCCTCGGATTTTAAAGCCGGTTTAGATTGTTCAGCTCTTTGAGAAGCTGAAGCAGTTTGCTTCTCAGAAACTTCGGAATCCTTGGTGGATGCTTCAGCAGCTTGGGATGTAGCAGCACCGCTGACAGACACAGCGTTTCCACCAAATTTGGCAGCTGCTTTAGCAAAAGTTTCACCTTGAATGGAAGCAATTTTCAATTCTAATTCAGAAGCATGTCTCGAGCCATCACCACCAGCGTACAAACCTGCACCATAAGGAGAACCACCGTGGGGTTCAGACAAGTCGGTCAAGTATGGGAAAGCTGGACCGTAACCCAATGGGACATAAATGATACCATGGTGGGTCAAAATTGACAAAACGTTTCTAACAGTGGTCTCTTGACCACCGCCTGGGGTACCAGTGGAAACAAAGATACCAGCTGGTTTACCAAACAAAGCACCCGAGGCCCACAAACCACCAGTAGCGTCCCAGAACGCAGACCATTGCGCTGGCAAGGTACCGTATCTAGTAGGAATACCAAAAAGGAAGGCATCGTATTCTGTTAACGTGTCCAAGGTGGCAACTGGAATGTCTGCTGGCTTTTCTGGCGCGTTGATGAGAGCCAACACCTCGTTGGACAAAGTTTCTGGCACCTGGAATATGTCAGCGGTTGATCCTGTGGACTCGACACCAGCTTTGATGGACTTGGCCAAGGTGGTGATGTGACCATAGGTGGAGTATTGGATGATCTGAACAGTTCAGTTAGTATCACTCAGCGTGTAGAAGAGAAGCGCCCGCCTCATGGACAGCAAATTCAGCAAAACTGGCTGTCCCCTAAGCGCCCTTCGCACGGGATGTCATCAGCGTCAAAACAGGATACATACAGCTATTTTAACCATTGCGAGAATAGGGGATAGAAAATAGGAGAACGAACAAGCAAGAATAAAGCGCCAATAAATAAGGGAATAAAGAAAAGTCAAAAAAACTAAAGAAGTTAAATATAGACTAGAACCTTCTAACAAAAAATGTTTGCCAGCATCTTTTCTGGTGCAGGCTCAATTATTAATTTGCTAGTATTTTCAATATTTGTCACATTTGTCAGGACACTTTGACTAAAATTCGGGAAACCCGTGAAACCAGCAATTGGTTGACGCCACACCAATTTGTCATCTTTGTCATGTGGCGGTAAATATCAACACGGACTCAAATATACTGTGAATATATGGTTGTGCGTGGTGAGTAAGCTGAGTAAGAGAAGTTTTGGTAACATACACGACGGCGTAGTGGGGGACTCTTTTGGTTTCAGTTCTACCACTATCAGCAGAACCAAGAACACAAAATATAAATACGACTTCTTTCCACCAGTTTTTATCGGCTTGTAATAATTCAGCAGGATCTTTTCTTACTTCAAGTACAGTTTCCAAATCATCAATCAATCATCATACACAATGGCCCCAAAAACCGCTATCATCATCTACTCTATGTACCACCATGTTGCTACATTGGCTGAAGCCGTCAAAGCTGGTGTTGAATCCGCTGGTGGTGTCGCCGACATCTTCCAAGTTCCTGAAACTTTACCACAAGAGGTTTTGACTGCCATGCACGCGCCAGCCAAACCAAACTACCCAATTGCCACCAACGAAACCTTGACAGAATACGACTCTTTCCTTTTCGGTATCCCAACCAGATTTGGTAACTTCCCAGCGCAATTCAAGTCTTTCTGGGACGCTACTGGTGGTTTATGGGCCTCTGGTGCTTTGTACGGTAAACCAGCCGGTGTTTTCGTTTCCACCGGTACCCCAGGTGGTGGTCAAGAGACCACTATCATCAACTCATTGTCCGTTTTAGTCCACCACGGTATAATCTACGTTCCATTAGGTTACAAGAACGCTTTCGGTTTATTGACCAACTTGGATGAAGTCCACGGTGGTTCCGCTTGGGGTGCTGGTTCATTTGCTGGTGGTGACGGTTCAAGACAACCATCCAAATTAGAATTGGAAATTGCTACCATCCAAGGTAAAACTTTCTTCGAAACCATCAAGAAATTTTAAATCGGCGGTTAGTCTTAGAGTTAATTAGAACTACAAAGGCTTGAGCTTCAACGCCTTTCATAAATGTACATACAGTACAGTATTTCCATGTAGTAGCGATATTGTCTCATAAATATTTCAGTAACCGAATTGAGCTGAGACAGACGTGGAATTTCAAAATAATTTTCCCATTTCAGGTGAGCCGCGATACAAGAATGAAGGGCTTGGCTTGTCGGTTCATTGTTTTCAGCTGTCCTATAGACCTATAGACAGTCCTGAGAATATGAAGTTATATCTGAGAATGGTCTGTGTTTCAAAATTCTTCTCAATCACTCGAACTATACGACTGTATACGAGACAACCACGAGATGATCATAGCTCAATATTAAAGAGTCTTATAACTAGTGACTACGAAGTTAACAATACCTATAGTGTCTTACAGATCAGAAATTGAGGTTGTTATATGAGATGAGAAACTTTATGCCACACCCCTTCCCTAGTGAGGAAGGCATTGGGCTGGTCGGATGAACTGGACTGTAAAATACCGTGAGTATACATAAACTACAGTATATAGTATAGATTATAAAAAAATCACCATCAACAAAAGTAATGGTGTTTTTTCAGAGAACGCAACGAATTTTATGTTCAAACAAACTTTTTGGTTTGAAGAAACTTCATTCAAGGTAATAATTCAAATCTGCATAGGGTTGAAGGAGTCTGTCCTGGTTTAATCTCATATCAAGGTCATTTCGGATATAGGACAAATTTAGGATCGGAGGACAGCTAGTATTGAATTCACTAGAACCAGGTGTTTGACGTATCATCTAGGACAGCAATCATATCCCTTTGTTGTGCCATACGAGTAAATGAGAATGTGCCAACTTTGTTATCCACTCGTACAGTAGGCGACACAGGTGATTGTTCACTCAGAAACTCAAAATATGCTATTGTCCACAAATATAACTTGTTTTCTTAAGCGGGGTGAAACTGTTTGCTGTTATAGAAGCAACAGTGGCGAAGGACTTGTACCAAGCACCTGAAGATTCACACTTGCACATTTCCCTACTCAACATCATAAAAAACCTCTTTTTCAACCCACTGTTTGCGTCAACCCTACTGAAAAAAATAAGATTTTAATTTATTGACATAAAAATACACATCGTTAGAATTGAAACTGAAGATCTTTTTACCCTCATATGGCAGGAATAGAACCAGATCCTGGAGTAGAACCATTGCTATTACTGCTTGGAGCCACGCTTGACACAGGAAGACCACCCGAAGAGTTTTTTTGTTGGTTGAACATAGGACATGATTTGTTTGTCCTGATGTGTCCAATGGCACCACAAGTAGCGCAACGACGCGTTTTGGAATTCCCTTTCCCTATACCCTTACCACTCAATTGTATAACCTTACCATCAGCAGTTGTAGTCATAACTGGCTGGGAAACTGAAGTCTTATTTTCTTTATTCAATTTTCTAGCATTTCTTCTCTCTTGATTTTTCTGTAATTTCAATAATTGCTCCTCAATTATCTTACGGTGTCTCAAGTTCTTTTCCTTATCGTCGGTCGGTTGCAAATCTTCTGTGTTCAAGTCAACTTCCTCTATACTTTGTTTACGTTTGATATACGCTCTGATGACTCTTGGGTCTGTGATAACTTCGGTGATTCTTTGCAAAGTTCCATTTGCATCTCTAACTCTTCTTGTGATTTTCAAGCATTTGTTTTTTGATTCATTTATATAGTCGTTGTCGTTCTCATCATTCCCGTTCATTTCGTACAGTTTACCAGTTTGCTCATAAAATTGTTCTAGCTCAAACGGGTCTTGGATTTGTAAAGACTTCTGCTGCCTATACCAAGTTTCGGCAATCTCTTCATCATACAATTTCTGTTGAACCTGAACATTGTATGAATGACCCACAGATTTCTTGTCTTTATCTTTGTCTTTTTCTTTGCCGTCTTTTTCTTTGTCCCTTTCTTTCTCTTTCTCCCTTTCTTTCTCCTTCTCTTTCTCACGCTCCCTCTCAAGCAGATTGATTACACTTTCAGATGCTTTGAACCCACCCTTCATGGATGTCTTAAGGAAAGATATGGCTACACCAATACCTGATGGATCACCGTCACCATGTATCTGTAACATTGCTTTACCCTGGGTAGCATTTATAAAATTCTTGGTAATATTCCAAGGAGCCAACTGTTCCTCTATTGAATCACCATCCTTTTCTCTATCTCTTTCCTTTTCTTTTGAAGTTCCAGCACTCTCTGGTATATCTTCACTATCGTCATTTTTGAAGTAATAACCAGCGTCTTCTAACAATTGTTGACCAACTTGCATTGATTCTAATAATGAGATGTCTTCTGGTGAAATCATTGATCTAATCTCATCTTCTGAGGGTAATGCTTCTCCCTTAACCTTCCAGTAACCCTGATCATCACCGTGCCTCTGATATTCCATGAATTCCTTCAATCTTTGCCTATTTTGCATATCGTTCTGATCAGGAAAATGTACCGAAATATCTTTCACAACCAATCTCTGTTCGGAGTTTTTATTCAATACTCTAAAGACAATCATTTTTAGTCTTGATTTCGAAGCCGTAGTAACCTTTCTGGAATGTGGAGCAGGAACTTCAATCACCGGAAATTCTTGACCAACAACAAACATATGATTCATATTTCTCAAAAAAAACCTGGTAGAATTACCTCCACCGCTTGACTTGATTAATAAAAAATCCGTAGCCTTGACATCGTGCTTGAAAATTGGAGCCCTGATCATTTTATTGTACAATGTGGGAACAGTATTACCAGGTTCGACAAAACCAAAATTCCAGAATGGCGATCTATCTTGAACACCTAATACATGAGTTTCACCGGTAGGGTATTTATGCCTGGATGCATCATCTTCGCTAAACTTTCGATAGTAGTTGATTAATTTGGATCCCATACCAAAGTTGGATAGAATGGTAGGTGATTCTTCCGAATACTCTAGAGCTACGACCTGAGCTGTATCGCTCAAACTCAAGTCTGTAGACTTATTGAACAATTCCTTGATATCCTTTCCTTTGTCCTTCTTTCTTTTACGGACTTTCATTTTGGAGAAAACCATAATTGTACCTGGTCGAACTCCAAAAGCTGGTCTATGGAATGATCTCATTTGCTGCTTTGTTAACTTAACTTTATAGTAAGGAGATTGCAAACGAAGAGCAGGCATAGAATGATCTATTGACAAATTACCGATAGTTGATCTAATCTTAGAATGATAATTCTCTTTCAATAAGTCGTATGACTTATCGTTTGATATGTTGAACTTTGAAATAAGATATTTTTCATTGGTTGGGATTTTTGCATCTATTAGTGTATTTGATATGAATCTGAACTGATGGCTCTGGCTTTTAGTAGAAATGTCCTTTGGTATTTTTGCCATGAATAACAAATTTGGATCGTTCATATCCAACCTCAAATTCAACACCTCAGAATTGATTTGGCCATCAAATATCAACTCGTCATCATCCAACCAATCACTGTAATGTCTAGTTTTCCTTTTTTTCACTGACACTAAGGGTGCATGGTCATCAATATCACTACCCGCATTGATGATCAAGTCATCATTCCAGTCAGTGGTCGATAGTATCAAATCTTTGGAAAAGTCTTTGAATTGATCGATCGCATTTTCGTGCTCTGAAGGTGCATTGAGCTGATCATAGACATCTGCATCAATATTGATTATTCTCTGTCCCCCTAATTCGGTCTGCTGGCTCTTATAGGACTTATTATGTGAAGATTTAAAAAGTTTTCTTTGATCTATGTCTACCTCCAAATTGATTTTAGTGGGAATTAAAGGTCTCAACTTTAAATAATTGGGAGTATTGTACTTATAATATGACGGCGTTATTTTATTAAACTCATGAACTCTTAATTTATCACTTTCGTAAAAATCTGGGTACAATTTTCTCAATAGCTTCCTCTCTTTCTTCTTTGTTATACGTTTTCTTTTCTCTTCTTGTTTCTTCAAGAAATCCAAATCTTGCATTCTTTTCAAGTCTTCGTTTCTTCTGTCACTATTGTGAATTGTAGAAGACTTGTCATTGTTGATATTGTCACCTGATAGTAAGTTGTCATCGAACAAATCCAACTCAGCATCGTTAAAATCAATATTGCTGAATCTGTTCGTTGCAAAGTCATCTTGGTTGTTTTCTGTGGTAGGCTCAAAAGCTCCGAAGTTCTCATTATGCTCACCAAACAAATCATCGATGTTGTCACCTTCTTCTGGCTTTGATTCGTCTTTACCAAAATTATCCATCCAATTATCAAAATCATCATTCGCCTTCTCGTCCGAAACTTTCATAGTCAGCTCTTCTTCCTCAGGCAAGTCTTCATCTTCGGCTAACTCATCCTCATCCTCAAAATCTATTGCATTATCTGCGTGTTTGGTGCTTCCTTTGAATTCATCATAAAAGTTGGAAAAATCGCCTCCAGTCATGTTCATAGGATCTGCCACAGAAGCCAAAACATCATCAGCATCTTCCACCGGACCTCCCTTCTTAGGTGACAGCGACATGGCAGGTAAAAGTGATGGAATCCAATGAGAGTGAATTGCTAAAGATAACTTGGATTTCGAAGTGTTATTATAGCTGCGTATTTAGATGTTTACAATTTTTTCCCGCTGCAAAATTGGTCTTTTAGCACGACTTTCAAATCAACAAACGAGCATCAATTTCCAATTCAACTTGTACAAGTATTTCAAACAAACGCTTCTTCCGCTACAAGAACCCAGTTGATACATTCTATCTGGCTGTTATTACAGTACCATGACTGAATTGTCTCTTTGGAATCAGATCCTAGCTTCTTCAGCTTCCACGAAACCAATTGTCCATAAGACCATTTTTCTACTTGGCGGTTCACCAGATTCACAAGCAGCTTTCATCAATTACTGCTATCCCCAAGATTCAGATCTATATACACACACCAAGTCTTTGCACAACGATATCGCCAATGGCTTGAGTGTTGGTTACACCTTCATGGAGTATAAAAATGCAAGTAACGACGTTACAGAGAAGATTGATATATACACTATCGATCAATTTACTGATCCCTTCCATTATCAAAGGTTCATCAATTCAATTCTTGCCAAGACTAACATAGAAGATGTCTTGATAATACCTTTGTTAGATTGGTCTGTCAGTCCTCACTTGTGGATTCTATATCTCATCAACTGGTTCAAGTTCTTGTCTTCGACCTTGATTGAATTGCCCGATATTGATTTGGTATCGAATAGTCAAAAAATTAAAACCAAGTTCATCAAAAAAAGTAATAGCTATTTGAACTCTTTGAGTAGTGAGGAGATTTTGCTACCATTGGATGAAGGTGAATGTGACTTTCCGCTAGGTTACAACATTGTTATGGTCGTTATCGGCGAAGACGCCAAACCCAATTGGAGTCAATCCATATTTGATTATCAACAGCAAATTTTACGAATTATAGCACTAAAACATGGCTCCCCATTGGTGTACCTTCCATACGGAAATCACAACAAGGCTACACATGCCAACTTTTTGCAAGTGGTATCGTATGCCCTACAGATCTCTATTGGAGGTTCTAGTATCAATTCAAAAATCGAGCCTGTCTTGCAAAACGATTTATTGATACCTTTTGGATGGGACACTTGGGGTAAAATAAATACTATCAATTCTTTGAGTATACAAGAAATATCAAAGCAGTATCAGGACTTAATTATGAGCAATGATTTGAAGCTTCAGGAAACTAACGTGTACACGAGTGATCATTTCTTGAATGTGTATTCGGATATAGTTCCCGTGTCTCACATCAAGCAAAAATCCCAGGACCCCGAAATTACTTTCAACAACACTTACAATTTCAATGATTTGTTGAGCGAGTTGTTTGATGTTCAGAACTCCCTAGACGTGATACCAGCGAGAGCTTCCACACCCTTAAAAAGTAATTTGCTATACAACTCCAACAGTTCAACTCCCATATCTTCTTCCAAGTCTGAGGTTTTGAGAAGGGTTAGAGAAAACAAAGATATAGATGATTCGATGCATTCAATACAGTCCGATAAATCGTTCAACAGCGGAACCTCTTCTCCAATAAAGATTGGTTTGAATACCAATAGCGGTACTCAAAAGAGAAATCTCAGCGACTTTTTTACCGATCTTATGAGGACTTCCAGTAATAGTTAGTTATTTAAATCTTTTGATATTTGAAGTCTAGTGTGTAATACGAATTAAGGACAAGGTAATAAATAGATTTTACCCGATTAGGAAGTCAATCTTTATCGATATCGCGAATTTCAATTTTCGATGGTGTTTTCGCAGCAAAAGAGCCATCAAAATTTATTTCCAGAACATCTAACTTCCTTCAATGAAAGAAAAGTGATCACTGGTAAACATATTTTATATATATTTGTATTGATTTCAAGTAAAGTTTGTTTATTCATGACTAAAAAAATTGTTATTTGAATTTTGGAATGACGGAAATAGACTTCTTGGATGAAAATGCTGTTCATAATAGAGTTGCAAGACTAAGCATCAGCACCCCAATTGACAGACAAGAAATCGTCCAAATGATGAAACAAGCCAAATCGGTCCAAGAACCTGAAAATGATAAAAAGAATATCTCATCCCCAACGAAAAAGAAGAAGAAAAAAGAACATGATATGTCATCTTCATCGTCCTCATCATCTCTCAACAAACCTGTCATGTCTGATTCATCGGAATCACAAGATCAGGGAATCAAATCGGAAAGCTCCCAGATGAATTTAAAAGCTAATCAGCTGCAGAACTCAACGATTTCGAAAAAACCGAAAAGAAGAAGATCATCTGTTCAGTTTATCAGCAAAACAAAGAAAAAGAAGTTTTTGTTACCTCCTGAATTCAAGGCAGACCCTAACCACTCGAAAAAAAAAATAGGTATATCGAGCTTGAGGGAGTTGATTTTATGGACTTTGATAGATTATGGCCAGGCGCCTAAATGGATGAACGTAATAAATAGAAGCGCAATAAAAAAGGTTGTGTTTCTCTTTATCCCTGGATTAACTTGCGAACTTTTTGGATTTGATGATTTACTTGAAGTCACCAGTCCGCAAACCTTCAAGCCCATTGACGAATTGCCATTTTTCAAAAAACATTTCAGTTATCTTTGGCCAACAAGAACACCTGGTTCCAGAGATTCAATGTACTCATCGTTGCACACGTTGACCAATGTTCCTTTAACTGCGGGCGAAAAGAAGCGAATCTTGCAGGAATCTAAGCCAGAATTGATTATACCTGATTTATACATGACATATGACCAGTTGTTAACACAAAGATATCCAATTCACCCCAAAACCCCCGACTTACCAGATTCATATCAATCTTCGCCTGCACCTGAAGGATGGTGCGATACATTAGATTTTGAACATGAAGGGTCTCATACATTCGCATTAGATTGTGAAATGTGCCAGGCTGCAAGCGGTACAGTACTAACCAGAGTTTCTTTGATTGATTTCAATAAAAACGTCGTCATGGACAAGTTAGTCAAACCTAGCGAGCCTATATTAGATTATGTTACGAGATATTCTGGAATTACCGAGGAAATGTTGAAAGATGTTGAAACGTCATTACTGGATATCCAGAAAGAGTTTTCGAGTATAGTTTCATCCAAAGATGTTTTGATTGGCCATTCGTTGGAAAATGATTTGAACGTCTTAAAGATTAGACATCCTTTGATTATTGATACCTCTATTGTCTACGAACATCCTAGAGGACCACCTTCTAAAGCATCGTTGAAGTGGTTAGCCCAGAAATATCTTCTTCGTGACATCCAAACTGGTACCGATGGTCATTCATCTGTAGAAGACAGTGAAGCATGTCTTGAGTTAGTGAAATTAAAGTTGGTCAATGGTGAATGGTACGGGAAGAATCTCACAGAGGAGAGTATTTTTGATAGGTTGAAAAATCACACTAAGCATATCAATTCCATGGTAATTGATTATAACCTGTCCAGATTATCGAAAAACGTACAAAAGATCCAGTGTTTCAACGATCAACAAGTAATAAATACAATCGTCAAATATTTGGATGGTAATGACTTTATACTAGCAAAGTTAAGGGAGTTAGAGTTTGCGCAAGGATGGTCAAGGCCCCCAAAAACTTTCTCGGAGGAAGAATCTGCAGCTGGAACTATGACCGATTCATCAAGCGATGCTAAGTTGTCACCAGCACTTGCCTCTCCAACTCAAGTTGAAGAGATTTTGTTTGATAAGGAAAAATTACAAGAATCGTGCTTTAAACTAAATGCTAGACTTGAAACTATTTACTCCAACCTCCCAGAATCTACAGCACTCATTATATCATCCTCATCTGGTAACCCTAAAGGAATGAACAAATTGCAAAATGATAGAAAAAAATTTCAAAAGTTATATGGCATGAATGTCAAACCGAGCGACATGGACGTCATTTGGACAGATGAACTGTACAATGAATTGAAGAAAGTGACTGATTTTGCTAGAGATGGCGTAAGTTTCATGACAGTGAAGACTTCTGCTAGCGTTGATGTGACTAGTGTCGATCCTAATGAAGAAGCCATAGAGGAGGATTAAAAAAATATACATGTACCATAGTTTTCAGAACTACTGTAGAAATCAAAAAAACTTTTCATTATAGTATACAAATTAATAAGAGGAGTAATACATTTTTTTTACATTTCGGCATCGCCATCGCCATCTGTAATTTCTTGCTTCACTTCGGGTGTTTCAGCAAGGTCTGACTTTGCAGCTGGTAATGTGGAAGAATTTTGCGTAGGTTCTGGTGCAACAGATCCTGACTCGTTGATGGGCTCATTTATGCTTTCAAAGTTAGTTTGCTCGGCAGATGATTTCAGTTGAACTGGTGGATTCGCCGAAGCTCCATTTGAGTCTTCTTTCTTCAAATCTAGTTGAGTGTCAGGTTCTTCACTTTGGGGTTGTGCATCTATCATTAAAGAGTCGACTGGTTCTGACTCTTCTGGTAACGACTTTTCATGTGCTCCAATTTCTGAGGTCGTTTCGGCTTCTTGTTTTTGTTGCTGAGCTCCAGAACCACCAAATTGAGCAATAGTACCATCATCCCCGGCAGCACCTCTAATATCAGCAGCTGTCAACCCGCTTTCATCACCATTGGCGTCTTGTTCTTCGATAGCAGGAGTGTATGAAAATTTGGCTAGGTCTAAAACATCATTTTCATCGTAAAGTTTTTCTTGTTTTGGACTCTCGTCAATAACCCATGTCTTCACCTTGAAATTGTATGTTTTCTCGGAGCCTTTGACTTGATCTGACTGATACAACTGATTCGATATCAACTTGGAGAACTTGTCATTTGAAGTATCCTCTTTTGGAGGGCTCAACCAGTCTCGTTTCCAGTACTTGGTTTGAGATTCTTGTACTGGAGCAGGTGTCATGGTAGCACTACTCGCATGTGATCTCAACGGATGATTGAAAAGTCTTGACATGATATTTTTGATAAGCTGATATTGTTTGAGATTAGTTGTTTTGGAGTTAATGTAATGTTAATTGCATTTCTCAACTTCGTGTTTGGTGTTACCCGACCTCAACTGTCAGATATATACAAAGAAATGGTCGCATTTTTTCAACATACTCAAATCCTACAATGAATAAACCCCAAACTTTATTTGCTTTAAGTTATATTAAGATGCGAGGTAAAAGAGAGACGTTCCCAAGATAAATGTGACGGAGTTCCCCACTTCTTACTATGAGAATGTTATACAAATTTTTCTATACAATGCCGAAAAACACTACCAAAAGACATGCATGGCTTCAACAGACTTGCTCTAGGATGTGATCGACCTATCAAACTATTGTTTCGAGCAATGAGTGTAATTTGGTCTCATTACTAGTCTTGCGGCAATAATTCCAATGCTTTGAAACGTCAATGGTACCTGTCATGAGGCCAGCCAAATCGGCTGCAATCAATAGAGATACAATTTTGAGCCGTTTTTGACCAATTGATTGATGATTTTGAAATTTTCATTCAAGTCCCAAATGTTCTGTTTCTTTAAGTTCAAGTACGAAGAATCAACAATGATGGAATCCAATTTAATGTGGTCGATGAACTTGATCAATCTGCCTGGAGTTGCAGAGATGATTTGAAACTTACCACTCTTCAATAACTTTAAATCGTTATCCACTTTGTTCTTTTTGATCAACTTCAAGGTTTTGTAAGTGGTGGCTCTGTTTATGTCACAACTACGAATAGCCGACATCGACAAAACAGTGATGTAGTGCTGTTTCTTCTTCAAATGATCTTTGAAAAACATATCGACGAACTGCTGGAAATTGGTCAAGTTTCTGTCTAGCTCAAACGCACTAGTAGACACAAAATTGCTCTTGTTAAAGTGTAGCTCGATCAACTCCAACGATGACAATTTGACGTTCTTATTTATCTTGGTGTTTATGAGATCTGCTATCATCTCCGGGCTCTGTTTGGATAGCAACGACTTTTCACTCACCTCAGCATCCACCTTTTCCTTTTTGATGTTTTTTCTTCCCTTCAACTTCATCTGTCTCTTCGACATTGGGCGTTCCTCTTCGCTTTCAACCTGTCTTTTCTTGTTCACTGGGTTTGAACCAGATTCGGCACCCTCTTCAGACGCTTGATCGAGGGCATTTTGGGCTTGTTCTTCTTCCACTTCGTGTTCTGAGTCCGAATTGAAGGCAAATCCTTCTATTTCATCATTGCCTATTTCATAGTCAAGACCGTCATCTAGATCATCGCCTTTGAAATCCATTTTCTTCACCTTTCTCTATTGTGCTGCTTTGTTAAGGCTTCTACGTATAGGCATAGTAAAAAATTTTATTTGCAAGGGCATCGCTATTATGTAATTGTTTACATAATTTAATATAAATTCCTGTTTAGGAAATTACGCAGCTTTACAAATATTTCCATTTTGGGACGAAAAACATGCGTGATAATGCACCGGGCTCATTTAGGAAGGTGACAAAAATTTTGATAGGCCGAAGCGCGAGACAGGGCTTCGCAACCAAGATCCAGCCAGCTCAACCGTCGTGTTTTTGCAGATTTTTGATTTCTGTTTTTCAGAATTCCACCAAAATGCTTGTTTTGTTCACTTTCAGTTGAAATAACACGTACCTTTTTTTTACGATTATTGATAGCTCACTTCTTTTCTGATTTGTATCTATATTTGAGAGCTACTTCGCATCTGAACTAATTTCTATTATCTGATAGCTTCTGAATTTGCGAAATAACTTGAAAAATGAGTGAAAAAGTAACCGCTTCCTCCATAGCTAACTCAGCTCCTTTATCAATCTTTTCATACTGTGCTTCTTCAATTCTTATGACAGTGACCAACAAATATGTTTTGTCTGGCTACTCCTTCAACTTAAACTTCTTCCTTTTAGCTATTCAATCAATCGTCTGTATCTTCACAATTGGTACCTTGAAATCGTTAAACATAATCACCTACAGAACATTCAATAAGGACGAAGCAAAGAAATGGTCGCCAATCGCGTTCCTTTTGGTTGCCATGATTTACACTTCTTCGAAAGCTTTGCAATACTTGTCAATTCCAGTCTACACCATTTTCAAGAATTTGACCATCATTCTTATCGCTTACGGTGAAGTCATATGGTTTGGCGGCAAGGTCACCAACATGGCATTGGGATCTTTCCTTCTCATGGTTTTTTCTTCCGTCATTGCTTGTTATGGTGACAAGGCTGATGCTTCTTCAGACTTCAACATTTCCGTTGGTTACTTCTGGATGTTCACCAACTGTTTCTCATCAGCCGCTTTTGTCTTGATCATGAGAAAGAGAATCAAGTTGACAAACTTCAAAGATTTTGATACCATGTACTACAACAATATCTTATCCATACCAATCTTGTTGACTTGTTCTTTCGTTTTAGAAGACTGGTCATCTACCAACGTCGCATTGAACTTCCCAGCTGACAACAGATTACCAACTATCATGGCTATGATTTTCAGTGGTATGTCATCTGTTGGTATTTCATACTGTTCTGCGTGGTGTGTTCGTGTTACCTCCTCCACCACCTATTCGATGGTTGGTGCTTTGAACAAACTTCCTATTGCTTTGTCTGGGTTGATCTTCTTTGATGCTGCTGTTAACTTCTTCAGTGTCAGTTCAATCTTTGTCGGTTTCATTGCTGGTTTAGTTTTTGCCGTTGCCAAACAACAACAGCAACAACAACAAAAAGCCAATTCTGGCCAATTGCCAACTCACAAATAGAGACCCTCTCTACCAGGTTGTGGAAAATGTGTTTTATATTCTACGTGTGCTTGTGCAGGTTCATCTATAGATCTTTAGTTTTCAATTAGTGAGATCATTACATATAAACTCTGCTTTAAAATAGTAAATTTATATCTTTGCTTTTGAAACTGTTAAACTAAACCATTTAATCATTAAATCCAACCTCCAATAATTGATCAACTGTTTATGTTTAGTGTATCTGATTCTATTTATATTTTTTTCATATTGCGGTGTATCTATATATATTAATTGTTCAAATCTTTGTAATTCGTTATGTAACATCATCAATTTTTGAGCGTGTCGTTTTGGGGCGGACGCTGTTCGTCGAATTCGATTCAGCTTGAAAACTGAGATTTTTAATTTTTGATCAAACCAGAAAACACTTTTTATCGTTGAAATTCATAGATTTATCAAGTTTTAAGTACTCTTATAGGATCATTTTTACTGTTAAGGCATATCCCATATTGGAGATAACATATATCAAGTTTCTGCTTATTAACAAGCTACACATACGCATCACACTCAATTTATAATTTACGTATACTTTACTACAACATACCAAGGATTTTCGTTATCCACTAAACACAACATACAATAATCGTTTCACATTCAATCAATCAATAATATCAATAGTATCAAAACAGAAATGTCACAAGAGTATGTATCTCTCGTTTTCGGGGCTAAAATTGAAGTGATTTTGCTCTTTCCTTTTCCATTTTTTGTTAATTTAACCGCTTGGGGTTGCCACTAACATATTGTCAAGAAACTGGAAAGATAACTTAAATTTACCTACAAAGGACACCAGACCACAAACTGAGGATGTTACCAAAACTAAAGGTAACTCTTTTGAAGACTTCTATTTAAAAAGAGAATTGTTAATGGGAATTTTCGAAGCTGGTTTCGAGAAACCATCTCCCATTCAAGAAGAAGCCATTCCAATTGCCTTGGCTGGAAGAGACATATTAGCAAGAGCCAAAAATGGTACTGGTAAAACCGCGGCTTTTTGTATTCCAGCATTAGAGAAAATTAAACCAAAAGTAAACAAAATTCAAGCTTTAATTCTTGTCCCAACTAGGGAGTTAGCCTTACAAACCTCACAGGTTGTAAGAACGTTGGGCAAACACTTAGGTATAAGCTGTATGGTTACCACAGGTGGTACATCTTTAAGAGATGACATTATGAGATTGAACGATCCTGTTCACGTTTTGGTAGGTACTCCAGGGAGGGTTTTAGATTTAGCTTCAAGAAATGTTGCAGACTTTTCTGAGTGTCCTTTATTCATTATGGATGAGGCGGATAAAATGTTATCAAGAGAGTTTAAGAATATCATTGAACAGATATTGTCGTTTTTCCCAAAATCTAGACAATCGTTATTATTTTCTGCTACTTTCCCATTAGCCGTCAAGGCTTTCATGGATGAACATTTGAACAAACCATATGAAATTAATCTTATGGACGAGTTGACATTAAGGGGTATTACTCAATTTTACGCATTTGTTGAGGAAAAACAAAAATTGCACTGCTTAAACACACTTTTTTCAAAATTACAAATCAATCAATCAATCATCTTCTGTAACTCAACAAATAGAGTTGAATTATTAGCTAAAAAAATCACAGACCTAGGTTACTCGTGTTACTATTCTCATGCGAAAATGCCACAAGGTGCCAGAAACAAAGTTTTCCATGAATTTAGACAAGGGAAAGTTCGTAACTTGGTTTGTTCAGATTTATTAACTAGAGGTATTGATATTCAAGCAGTAAACGTTGTTATCAACTTTGATTTCCCAAAAAATGCCGAAACCTATTTACATAGGATTGGTAGATCTGGTAGATTCGGTCATTTAGGTTTAGCAATTAATTTGATCAATTGGAATGATAGATTCAACTTATACAAAATCGAACAAGAGTTAGGTACTGAAATCTTACCAATTCCTGCCAATATCGATAAATCCTTATACGTTGCCGATAACTATGACGCAGTTCCAAGACCATTTAAAATTGATGAATTGCCAAAGGGCAATGATGGTGTCAGAAATGGTTATCAATACAAGGGTCAGCCCAATGCTAGCGAGCAATCACAATCTCAAAGACCATCAAACCAACAACCATCTCAACCACCGCAACCACCACAACAAAGCCAACTTCCACCGCAACAAAGCCAACTTCCTCCACAACAGGCACAACAACTTCAAGGTGTCCCACCAGACCAATTACTTGCACATATGCAGCAACAATTTCAGGTGGATCCCCAAGGTCGAAGACTCCCTCCACATGTTCAAAACGAACAAATGGAAAAAATGTACGCCGAGTATCAATCAAACTTGCAACAATACCAACAATATTCACCATACGCCTATCAGCAATACTCTGCTCAAAATCCACCACAAGTTCAGCCACAACAATAAATGTTATGATTTTATGAGTGAATGATATACTTTTCTATTTTTGTATTTCATATATCTTTTATTTTTCATCTAGTGTTTGTTTATTTTTTCTCTTTTTTTTGATTAATTGTATAATTATTCAAATTTCGTTTTTATATTCTGTCTTTTGAAATTGTTTGTCTGTTTGTTTGTTCCTTTGTTTTTATGTTTGTTTGTTTGTTTATTTACTTACTTATTTGTGTTTCTTGTTGAAAGATCATTATCATTGTATTTAATTGATGGCTGATCTTTAATTTTCATAGCTCGTTGATTACTCGGCAGTGATTCTATCAAACACTGTGTTATTATTAGAAATTCAAAATCTTTCATCTATTTATTCTCAATTTCAAGATCATAATTATTATGATACAAAAAAATATTAAAAAATATCAAAAACAATAAAATTTTTATCATGTCCAATATCTGAAAAATAAAAAAAACTGAAGCAGGGAGATTTGTCCGGTGAGTTTATCAAGTTGATTTTACATAATTTAAGATGATTATGATTCAGTTCTCTGATTAATAAAATGAATTGGTGGTGGTGTGGTTGTTGAAATAGTTAATTTTTTTAGTAATGTCACTGTGATGACACTTAATATATAAAACTAACTATTTTCTTCACTTGTAAAGTTGAATATGTTTTGTACTATTCATCGAGATTACACGTATATCTTTACCTGTTTGTTTGAACTACAAAATGTCGAATTTTCACTTAGATCAGATTTCGAGAAGCTATAAGGGACACAATCTTATATGTGAGATTGACGTCAGAAATGTTCGTGTAACATCGGTGATGGCATGGACAAGAAACACCAACACATAAGGGGGAAGGAATGGTAAACTTTTGGTACACCTTAGAAGAACAATGCTCTTGACATACTTGGCGACAATAGAAAGGCTTCGTATAAACATTCATAGTACGATAAAATAATGTGAACAAACCGTCAATGACCACCATCAGCTGAATTCAAGTTGCTCACCTTTACTTAATATATATCATCTACAACCTGGAAGGGAAGAATGAGAAATCAATCATAAAATGCCCGATTGATCCCTTGTAATTCTCGATCATAGTCCTTCGTAATGAAATCTTGAGATTTGTACCTTGAACAATCGTCGCGCTACTCGTGAACATATCATCATAATTCATTAATAAGTAAAACTATTTACTTTTCTTAAACGTTATAAACAGGTGGATCTACATTCGTATTGTTATCATTATCGTTATCGCGGGTTCCTTCAATAGGATTTGCAGTTGCTCTCTCTTTACCACTATATGATAAGTCTTTTGTGCCAACATAACTAGATTGAGCCGAACTTGACCCCAAATCCCCTACCATTTTACTTTGCATTTCTTTGTTTCTTCTCATTGCCTTGGCTTTGGCGTTGTCAAGTTTTCTTCGGACTTCCTTTTTTCTTTCTTCCTCTTTTTTGATTTTCTCTTCGAAGTAGTTTATCATATTGATGGGTTTCAGACCAAAAACTGCCTCATACTCACAAAACAAACAACATCCAGACAAGGAAGACCCGCTCTCGTTATTATTATCATTGTTTCTTTTAAAGGAATTTCTGTTTTTGGATTTGGATTTCGAGAGTTTATTATCTTTGTTATAATTAAAACTTGAATTAGCATTAGAGGACTTCGAATTGTTACCATTTCTGAAGTTACTGTTATTCAATATATTCAAATCAGAGATGGGTGGCAACTTTGTTTTCAATTTCTTTATATCATTATTCAAGTTGCTCAATTGTTTTTCTATGTTATTGGATGTTGTGATCAACTTACCAGTTGAGTCATACTCAAACGTAAACTCACACGACGGAGCATCATGATCATACTCCTGGTCTTTATTGTTTAAATTCAAATTTATACTCTGGATGCTTTCTGGACTTATGTGCGGTGTCCTAGTATGATCAGAATCATCTTTTCCATTCAAATACTTCGTTTTCAAAAACTCCGCTCCTTCTGTGACTTCTTTCGATATAGAGAAATCACCAGTTTCCATCATTTCCTGTATTTTCTTTTGAAGGTAACCTATTTCTGCTTCAGCTAGCAATGAGTACTCGGGTAAGGATTGGTTTTTGCTTGAACTACTGGCACTATCACTAATATCCTGAATGGACGTTCGGCTCAACGAGGAGTTCAATTCGTTGATTGATATTTCTATGTTTGCTTTCAATTTTGGGTCAAATGTTTCGAAATTGGGGTGCCAATTATCAATAATATCCACCTTGTTCGAATCTAACGCCTCCAAAAGACCATAATCAAAAATAGGCATTTGGTCCTCCATTGGAAACGGACTAAAATTCTCTTCTGAATCCCTAGGATTTACAGCACTCAAATGCGACTCCTGGACTTTTTGCAAAGCTTTCATGAACTTGGGAGAGTCTAAAAGACGTTCGGGAATCTTTAAGTTATTCATCTTCGCTTGTGCCTTGTCGCTGTTCAATGAATCTTTCTGTATTCTTGACATTATTGAGTGTGTGCGTTATTGTGTTTTATGAAGAGCCCAAATATTTTACCAGCAATGGCTTCAAGTGTTTGTGTCAATAAAAGAAAAGTTTACCACCAATATAGCAAAAAGTATATCTATAAAGTACGATCACGAGAATTGAAGCTCGTATATATGAATAAATCAATTTGAATGTGCCAAAATATTTTAATCAGATTTGATTTAATTTTCATTTTTCTCGTTTGAATATGATTTTCATCTTTTTTTTGAAGGAGCTCCAAAATCATATATTTAACACGGCTTTTCTACGAGAGAACATACACACACCAATATAAGCATTATTTAGGCGATTTTATCGCAATATTATGGAGAAGAAAAAGTTAAACTAGTTCTTTTTAAGTGTTCTTTGTTTTTCAGCGTTTTTCACCACCTTTTCGTCAACAAATAAGCCTTTTCTGGACCTAATAGAGTTCATATAACGTCTCGCAATGTTTTCTCGATCAGCTGTGTCACCCAACTCCTCCAACTCTTCTTCTGTAGTTGGAACCCAGAAAGGATCCTGATCTAAGGCCTCAAAACCAGCAAATATCAATTGCGGAGAAGCACTTCCGGAGGTTTTCTTACGAATGTCTTCAGAAAAACCAAAGGCTTCAGCAACAGGAATACGGGCCTCGATGGTGAACAAAGGTGTTCCTTCTTTCATTTCCTCCGATATAATACTACCACTTCTTTTTTGCACAACAGCATACACCTTACCTAGAACTTCCGCTGTGGCTTGGATATCACAAGAATACATTGCTAACATGAGTCTAGGAGACCAATCCAAGAAACCCTGGTGAATGGAATCTTTCGTAGCTGTGATCAATCTACCGGAAAGATTCAGAACCTTTTGAGCAGCCTCCTCTAGATGCTCAATTTTTGTGATGGAAACTGCAACACCCTGTATTGGCTCTGCTGCTAATGGACCTTCATTCATGGATAATTGGAAACCGTTAATAATGCTTGTTTCGTACTGAAATTTAGCTTGTACATTGTTACTGCTCTCACTCAATAGTTTTTTGAAATGGTTGAGCTCTGTCGTATCTATTAAAATATTGGGTCCAGTCCTTTTACCACCAAATGCGATAATGTTTTCAACAACTCCTCCCCATATGCTTTTTCCTTTATCAGGTAAAGATCCAATTAATTCATTCAACTTGTTTTTGAAATCAGAGGTATTCATGGAATAAGTACTAGATAATTCTTCCGGAAACTCATCATTATGTTCCATTTTTTTGGTGTCTTTCACCAAATTCAGTATTGATTTCTGATTCGCAAGTAAAAACTTAGTCAATATTTCCGGTAAAGGCTTGGTGTTGTAGTGAATCACAACATCACCTAAAGTTAAATGTACATTACCTCTGCCCAACTCAACATTCTTTGGTGGGTTCATATCAGTAGTATTAAAAATGGTTTCTCTGAAAGGGATCACGGGTTCTGAAACTGTGATTTCGATACCAGCAAATCTTTCTTTCAAATCTTTCAAACATCTCTCCAAATGCAATTCACCCGCTACCGCCAATATATGCTCTCCCGATTCCTGCAAGAAAGTTTGCACACATGGATCCGCTTGGTTCAACAATTTCAAACCTTCCTCCAACTTATCCATTTGAGTAGGATTTACTGGTTCTAATGCAACTCTGACAATAGGAGGCGAGCTAATATTGATACCCGCAAGATTAACACCTGTTATACCAGGTGAAATCAACGTACCATTTTTCAATACTTTTCCTGCTAATCCACCGATACCTACGATACTTCCTGCTGGAACTTCATCCAAAGAAATGAGCTCACGTCCCATAATAAGATATAACTCGCTTATGGTCGTTGTTGTAATGTGTTCATCGGGCTTTGTGGGATCAAATTTTGGACCTAAAACTGTGATTTCCTGGCCTATTTTCAAAGAACCAGAATAAACTCTTGCAAAACCAATCAACACTTCTGGTGGTATTTCTGGTTCTTGTTCCCCATAATCATCTTCATACTCAAAATCGAACTCATTGATTTCACCATTTGTATTGCTACCTACAACGGCAAACTGATCGTTATTAATCTTCAAATCTTCTAATGCTCTTGCAGCTTCGGAGGCCTTCAAAGCGGCTTCTCTGGCTCGTCTGCCTCTTTCCAACATCTCGTCGGCACTCATTGTTGCGGGTTGATTTTTCGGTAACTCAGATTCAGGTATGGAGACCATCTTGGATACGTAAGCACTGGTTGGGCCAGACCTTGCGCATTCTAGCATGGCCTTTTCCAAGGTCTTGTCGATTAACTGAAAACCAGGTGCATTCTCTAATATCACGGGAATCCTTTCTTTTTGCGAAGTCAAAGGAGATGGCAATTGTTCAATAACAGTCAAAAGAACTGCAGTGGAGACAGGTAACCATTGACCGAATATTGTGCTCAATAATGTTTTGGTGTCTTTTGATTTCATTTCTCTGGGAGAAACTTTCAAATTCAAAGTAGAAACAATTTTCTCCAATTTTTCTTGGTTTCTGTTAATAACGCAGTTTTCATAGATTGCCCAAATGTTATCTAATACCAATGACACAAACAATGGTTTCAAGTTTCTACCCTTTAAACCCTTTGATGTAATTACTTTTTTGGTTTTGGGATCCAAGTAGAAATCACCCCACAAAACTTTCTGCAAATTTTCTCTTTTATAGCCTAACTTCTTTTCATAAAAAGCAGCAAACTGTGAGATATTGAACCCCCAACCATCGATAGCGGAAGCAAACACGACATTATTCTTTTCAGCGGCAAAGTAAATATCCTGATCATCCCTTTCAACGAACAATTCATGATTATTATTTTTCTCTAATCGTTCTCTCCATAATAAATCATCTTGCATTCTTTCACCTGCAAAAAATGAGCCAAGAATCGAATTGACTTGCTCAATGACTTTGGATAAATGAGTGTATGCTTCTTGAGGAGTCAACTTCAATTCTGTGATCAAACGGTCTATTTTATTCAATACCAAAATTGGTTTCAACTTGTCAATCCAAGATTGACGCAAAACGTTAACAGTTTGTGAACATACACCTTCGACCACATCAACCAACACAACAGCACCATCAGACAATCTCGAAGCAGTAGAAACCTCAGAACTGAAATCTACATGGCCGGGAGAATCTATCAAATTGACCAAATGCTCATTCACGAGAGGCTCATCTGAACCAGGTTGTTTTCGAAGAACCCTGAAATATAGAGATATAGCAGAACTTTCCATGGTTATACCTCTCAATTGTTCGTCGGGTCTTGAATCGAGATATCTCACTTTACCTGCCATTCTTTGTGATATTATACCGTTACTGGCGAGTAACGAGTCACTTAAGGATGTTTTTCCATGATCAACATGGGCCAAAATACAGATATTTCTTATAGCAGAGGGATCAGCTTGAAGGGCCCGCAACTTTTCAGGAGCGATTCTCATATCTGGGTGATTTTCTATGGTGGTATAGAGATTTGATTTATTTTTTGTAATGGCAAATAAATATTTTCCAAAAACAATCATTTTTAAATAAAATCGAATCGACTTAGATTTTCGCAACCGTATATAATGACCAAAATTTTTCATATATACAAATATATTTATTATTCCATAAAACAACTGGTGAGAGCTTGTGAAAATGAGCTGTCCCCTATGCCAATCATTGCTAACTAAGATTATGTTGCAAGAGAACTTGGGTTTGGTTGCTTGCTCAAATGAAAGTTGCGTTTATCCATTCAACTTGCCTGATATAAGTGCAAATTATGTTACAGTCTCAAAGGAAGAAATATTGAAGAACAGCAAGGAAAACATGATACGTAATAATGTTAATCAGAAAATAGCAGAATTCATCGCAAAACAAGACTAGATGGCGGTATGCGGTATAGGCTACGGAGGGTGGAGAATTAAATTGTACAAAGTCTTGATTTAGGAGAGGAGGGAGTACTTAGTAAATTGATGCAAAATGAAGAAATGAAGAAATGAAGTTTCTGTATGTTTTATGATTGCTCAGTGACTAAAAAATCATACTCCCCGTTCTGGTATCATCATATTCCTTTTTCTCAAAAGCTGAAACACCGTTTTCAGTGTTAGCAACAGAGAATTCTAAATCATCAGTTGTTATCATGTCCCAGTATTTATAAACCATCATGACTGCGAACAAATTGCAAGCAGTACCTAAAAACAAACCATCGATATAGTGGGAAGCATGCTCACATATTTGTCTGCTGAAAACGTAAACTAAAATTTGACCCACGACAAAGAAGAACAAACAGAGAATGATTGCACCTAATGGCCACAAGGAATCCAAAGCAAATATAACCAACACTATTTGCGAAACGAAATAGGTGAAAATAAATAGAGCGTTGATAATATACATAACGACAAACAACGTCGTAGTGTGACTCGAGTCCAAACTGGTATTCCAGCTCTTGAAGGTGATGACAGCAACCAAAAAGTCAAACACAAATATTAAAAATGACGAGACCCTCAAGGCAAGTAAAGATCGTTTGGTGCCGTCCTCCCAAAACTGGAAATACAAAAACCCGTTGAACATGAGACACCAACAACAAGCAGATGCTAAACCTATTTGAACAGCAGCAAAATATCCGTATGATTCGGTTCCTGGAGGACTGACACCGCAATCAACTATGAGCGATGATAAAGTAAGACCAATGAACAAGTCAAAGAAAAACAACATCTCAGATCTACCGATAGCGGTGTACTTTGATCTGACGTTAAAAATCATGATCAACAACACTATGATTGCACCAAAGTGAATGAAAGCGTTTGCAATCTGGAAAATCGTGGTGTTCGCCAACTCCACAGATCTCGCGTAGCATGTTGGTAAGATGCCTGTTTTGAAGGTAGTGTCACTCAGAAGAAGAGGTGCCACGACAGAGCATAATGGAAGCGGTGTTTTCGAGCAAATCTCATAAAAGTGGCCAAACCCCATCGTCTTTGATAATAGTGTGATATAAGTATGATGTGAGTGGAAGTTCTAGTTGAGATTTACCGGCTTTCTCGAAATATGTTTATATATCTTGTATATATATGGATATAGCTAGATATATATATACGGGTATGTGATGATTCCTTCTTCTGCTAATCTGCTTTTCTTCCAACTACTGAGTGTCTAGTTGATAAGCAAACGGTACAAGTGAGGGCAAATGTGGATGTGGGAGTGGAAGTGGAAGTGAAAGTGAAACTTGGAGAGAAGTTGAAACTCATTAAACACTTATATTTCCTATTTTCTGATTTAAACGTAGTTTAATTTTAGAATTTTGACCTTTTTTCTTGTTTACAAAAATGATTTAAAGGCGCACGTAAAGTAAGGAAATTGCCGTTTTTGGCAAATGCAATAGACACATATGTGTCGAGCAACTATTTTCCTAATTGGTAAACTAGTATTACTGGATTGGGAACTTAGAACTTGAGAAGAGCTTATAGGTACACTGTGTGAATTACCAACATCAAACAGACTCCGTGGCCAAGTTGGCTAAGGCGTGAGACTGTTAATCTCAAGATCGTGAGTTCGACCCTCACCGGGGTCGTTTGTTTTTTATTATTATTTTGTTACATCTATGTTGACTGGATGGATATCCGACCGTCGCAATGGCACAGCATGACTACATTATATGTTCTATTCAACCTCTGTATTCAGCTGTATAAAAGTTGTCAATCAATGACTTATTTCCGATGATAGTAAAATATGAGAAGAAAAATGTATCGCCAAGTGGAAAAGGACCTGTTACCATAAACACTAGTCGTAACATTATTGAGACGTGCGCCTCAACTAATATCTGAAGTCTCCACTGATCCAGCTGTTGACCATGGCCAAAGAGTTTTCAGGTTGATCGTATGGAACCATGTGGCCACCGCCGTAGACTCTCAAAAAAGTGAAGTGTTCGTAGTTTTTCACCTCACCGGCTTTTTGGCCATTGACTTCCCACGATCTAATGCTTTCCTTGGCAAACTTGTCTTGGTGAGCCCATGGCAAAACATCGGTCCAAGCACGATTACCTAACCAGTTACAAATGAAATCCTTATCACCTGCGTAGATCAAGACGGGCAATCCTGAGTCCAATAAGTCTGTGACAGCCTTGTAGTAGGGTTTCATCCAGTCACCGCCAAACAAGAAATTTCTGTTGATGTCGAAGTTACATGATTCATACTTTTCAACTTCAGCACCGAGAGCTTCCTTGACCACATCTTGGTTCAAATACTCATCAATGTATTCCATGTCTTTGTAACATAACTGACCCTCGCACATCGTTCTGATATCGTAAACATTTCTGCCTGTTTGCTGGTATGGACCCATTTGAGCATTGTTACAGTAGATAGAGGCAGGAACACAGCTCCAAACTGATTGGGATTCATAACAACTCTCGATCAATGACAAACATCTTGGAATTGAATCCAACATACCTTGGCATTCGTCTTCAGTTAAAACTGATGGTTCACCACCATCACCACAAGCCATCGGTTCATAGTAGCTGTATTGAGTTAATGGATCAGTTAAACCATTTCCAATCAAGACTGAACTCAAGTTAAAAGATCTCTCTGGGTGTGATAAGATTTCAGTGGCAAAAACAGGAATATAGTGACCAGCATAAGATTCCCCAGCAATGTGGAAAGGTAATTGAGAGTATTGAGGGAATTGTTGGAAAAATAACTCCAAGAAGGCATAGACATCTTTACCAGCGGCAACAGTGCTAGAAACAGATTTTGAAGAGTAGGAGTAACCAACGTTGACAGGCTGGTCTAAGAAGATGACAGAAGCGTTAGCGTTCCAAGAGTGAGGGTTGTATTTTGGTTTGACGTTTTTATCAACAGATGAGGGTCCCAATTCAAAAAACAAACCTGTCAATGAAGAACACCCTGGACCTCCGTTCAACCATAAAATGACAGGGTCGTTTTTGGGATCATTTCTAGATTCAAAAAACCCTATTTCATGTTAGTATTTTAATTCCAATATAATGCAAAAACTCAAACAACCACTCCCCAGAATAGAAATTTGTGAAGCCACTCCCTCTTGGGGCCACAGAATGAATGTCCACCTTTGCCTCCAAAATTGGTCCAAGCAAGGTTCCCAAACACATTCTGCCTCTATTCGAGAAGAATAAACGAAGAAACAAAAAGACATGGTCTCTAGCATCCTAAATTGAAAGGCGAGAGAAAAAAAAAATATACATACAGTAAAAAAAATGCTTGTCTTCATCTTCGACATCTAAGTAACCGCTGTATTGCTTGACAGTGTCGACGCCCAAATCTTTAGGAGTGGATTTGATTCTCAACTTGTGATTTGGCAATTGCGCATTTGCAACGTGGAAATCAAACGAGTCCTTTGACTTTGTCTTGTACTTAAGAGGTTTGGTTAAAAAATCCAACTTGCTCATTGTGCTAGGGAATTTCATGGTCATTTCTGCCCATAAAGCGTAAGCATCTTGAGGAATGTCTTGAATAGGATAGTTCAATGCTTCGGCAACTTTTTGGACAACCAAATTTTTGGTGTGTTTGACAAATCCATCGAGAGGTTTGTTAATTAATGGAATTTGCTGATTAGCAACCTGGTTTGCAAAATCATTGAGTAACAAACCGTTAGCAGCAGAGGCAGTTGCAATTGCTGATACAGCCAAGGTGGACAACTTCATTTTTGATTAAGTTTTTTCAATAATAAGAAGATCAGTTATATTAAAACAAAACCTTCTATTATTTTTGGTGAAAAGAAGAAAAGAAAGGAGAATGAAGATAAGAAAGTCATTTCTTCGTTAGTGTAGCAATTTGTAAACAGTGGTACAGTCACGAGCCTTGTGCAAAACAACAACTCTCCGGGTGACTGGCCTATCTACCAGACTTCCTAATAGGGAAAGAAGTTTCCGGATGGAGGATATACTGGAATTAACTCTGAAAATACGCGTATATTTCAGAATTTATATAGGCTACAACGTATAAGTATCGTTGAGTTTATGTCTATTGGTTTAAAGAAAGAATAACTGATTAGATAACAAGAAGGAGGAAACGTTAGCATAAATAAGTTTTTCAACGTTCTCGTTGCACAACTCCCTGTCGATTGCTAATTCGACCCCAAGCAGTTCAGTTTTCTCGTTGTGAATGCCATTATGTAATTTGGTGACAAATATTAAATCTGTGAATGTGATCAAGAGTCTTTCTTTGATCTTGAATGTGCCGGTTTGGATCAAGTATTTGTAGAACTTCGAGAGATCGAGCAAAACTTGTAACTTTTTGGTTTCGATTTCCGTCTCCTCCATATCAAACGAGTTGTATAACCTGTACAACTTTTTGATAATTAGTAACGATGGTTGAACTGGCACGTCGTTCTCCCAAACAATCACGTCCGGTAGTTCCTGATCGGACTGGTATTGGGCTTCGATCAATGGCTTCATCTCTTGGAACTTGTCAGCGAAAAGACTCAACTCGCTATTGATAGATTTCGTCAATATTGAGATGATCGGAATCGAAGTTTGATTGAACTTGATGGAATTGGACTCGAGGAACACGACAATGTTTCTTTTAATTTGAAAATTTTGGGCCAATGATAATTCATTTTGTGAAGCTATGTCAAGCAATTGAGCTTCCACACTGCGAATTTTGCGGAAGATAAATTCCCAGATCAATGTACCGTTATCATTGACTGACAACCTCAAAACCTTGCAGACGTTTTCTGTAAAGACAACATACCATTCCCCTAATGACTCGATAGAATTTATGCCTGCAAACCTGTCGAATAAAGATTCGAGTTTTTTGAGCGTCGAAATTAGCAACTTTTTCTGCACAAACGTGAAAGCCTTGAAGAGCTGATATTTGTTGATAACGTTGTCGAGGTCTTCTTCGCCCGAGATGAAATTTCCATATATTTTTAGAACCAACTTGAACAACTTCTTTTTAAAGCAGTATATGTCTTGATCTATCTCAAAGTCTTTCAAATGTTGGATTTCTATGTCCAGTGTGACGGATTGCTCTTCGTCCAAGTAGTTGAACTTCCAGCTCAAGTTGTCCTGCAAGTGATTCAGCAATTCCACCTTGAAGACATGCGTATAGTACAATGTGATCAAATTGTAGTTCAAGAACTCGTTGATTTCGTTCCCGTCAGCTACGGTGGCTTTGTTGGAGTCGAGTCGCATGGCCAAGTACTCTTTCAACAACTTGGATATTTTGTATTCGTTCAAGATCTGCAAAGCCACCAACAACTTGATCACTTTGCTCTCAGATTCATAGTCTTTGATTTTGTTGAGCTCGTCGACGATGAATCCGTTGATTCTCTTTTTCAAATTCAAGAAGTTAACCTGTAGATAGTTTTTCAAGTCCGATCTACAGAGCACCTGGATGGCATTGACCTTCTGACACATCTCGATGATGTCGTAGCTGCCTAGCTCCCCCATCTGAATGGAAAGCTCGTTGAGTATGATTCTGAGGTATATCTTGGAATTGCTCGATATCTTGTCGCTCAACAACTTCCTGTTGTAGGAGACATAGTTCGTGGAGTGCACCTTTCGAGCCAAACTGGACGGCTGAAACACAAGTCTTGATAGTTCTAGGTGTAGCTGATTCGACACATCGTTCATGCCACTGATCTTATCGTTGATCAAAAGAAAATCTTTATATTTGTCATTGACTAGCTTGGTAAGTTTCTGGTTGGATTCATCCGCAGCTTTGGATATCGTGGACTTGATGCTTCGAATCTGAGACACACTGTAATCCCGAAACATTTGAGAGACGTCTTTGTCCCGCCACTGGCTTGCCTCAATCTCCATGGCTCTGTGTGTGCTGAAGAGAAACAGTAGCCGCCGACCACACTGGTACGTTTGATGAACTGTTCGTAAAGAGTACAAACAGGAAAGTCTGCATTACGTAACCATCAACACCATCCGCTTACCTCATTTTTTACAAAGCCACAGGCATTTCTTGATTATCAATGGCTTATGTCATGATGTTACATAATGCATCACGTAACATTTCCGATTTTCGGATATGATATTTCTCGGCAGCCGGATAAGCTCGACACCAAAGGCCGGCCCACCGCAATAACAAGAAAGGTTACGTGCACCGAGACACGAGCCGTGATTCCCGACATCCGTAGGAGGTGACCCGGACGTCCCAATTTTGATCCCGAGAAAATAACGATAAAATTATAAGGAAATTAATGAAAAAAAAATTCAGTTAAAAGTTACAGTGAATTAATCGATAAATTAAACAAATTGTTCATTTATTAGAATATTATCAAAAGGATCAAACTCCAATACTCCTTTGTGTGATTTTGTCATCATCCCGTTTTTAATTCTTGTTTCCCCTGTTTCACTCATTTGGATTCAGTTGTTAGGATCGGCTAGCTCTGTCTTCGCATAGTATCATCCAGTATCATATCACATAGCTCCATATACAACATTCATCAGTTATAATGACTTCAACGCAGGCACCCATGAACAGCTACTACACCTCTAGTTACTACCAGCAGCCAATAGACAACACGTCGAACTCATCCTCCAGCGACTCCACTCCCTCCTCTTCGTACAACCATTCGGCTGAATTGGATTTGGCGCAACAATACCAGTACTCCCAGTACCAGCTAAACAACTCCCACACAACCACACCTCAAATCCAGACCCAGGTTGCGCAGCTGCAAGTTCAGGAGCAACCCTTTTATGTAAATGCGAAACAATACCACCGCATCTTGAAGAGAAGAATAGCCAGAGCGAAGTTGGAAGAAAACTTGAAGATTGCCAGAGGTAGAAAACCTTATTTACATGAGTCCAGACACAAGCATGCGATGAGAAGACCCAGAGGGCAAGGGGGCAGATTTTTGACGGCCGCAGAGATTGCTGAGAAAGAAAGATTGGAAAGTTTGAAGATATTACAGGAAAGTAACCAGGCTAATGAACTCAATACTGACATCAATAGCGAACTTAGTACCGAAAAAATCAAAGCAAACTAGGGTGTCTTTTTACATCATCATTAAATGTTAAGATTCCTTTTTGTTTGTTTGTGTGACGAGTTATGGCTTATTAACTGAGTTTATGCTGAGTTTTTTGTTTTTGTTGAAGTATTACCTGATTTGTATTATAGGAATAACAGTTATGTTTTTTACGTTTGAAGTTTTTTTTCAATTTCCGTTTCCGTTTTTTTTTGTTTTTGATTCAGTTTGTTCAAAAGTTGATGTTTTCTAAGAATTACTGTTAAAATATTATGATATTATGATCTTTTTCATCAACTAAGTGATGTAATATGAGATGAAATTTATGTTGCGCACTATTCCGCTTATAGCTCTGACAGAGAATTATATGTGAAGTTTTTTTTACGAAAGAGGTTGTAATAAGGAAATGATTGATTAAAAATCTACGAACGTATAACTAAAAGAGCCCTAATCTGTAGAGCTAACATGAATAATTATATCAGTTGAGGCCAACGCATGGATATCCAAGAATATCTCAGAGAATAGAGGCCTCAAAAAATTGGGGAATGAAGAGAGCCTGACCCTATAATCAAACTGGATTTTCTTTGAGGGATTATCAGAGGTTGCAAAATCTTTATGATTATTGATTGCTATCTTCAATTTGTCTCTGATTCTTTGAATTTGTGAAGAGTAATGCGCATTTATATAATCTTCGGCGTTGTAATAGATATCCACCTCATGCAAGCGGTAATTAAGTTCTTCGTTTTCATCAACAGGAAAAGACCTATTTGGAGTGTTGAGTTTGGTGGGGACATAGGGAATTCTGACGTAACTTGAAAATGTTTTAGAAAGCTTTTTGATGTATGTAGATGGTCTTTTCTCGATAAATTCCCAACCATCTTCAAAGTTGGAGAGAGCTGAATAGTAGGATTCTCCATCGCAGCTAACAACCTTTATCTTGTCATTCTCGTGTTTAGATTGAATCAAAATGGCTTCTTCTCTATGAGTATTGTAGAAAATACTTTCGAAAACTTTTTCCCTGGGCAACCTTAGCCCGTTAAAAACCTCACCATCAACTCGTGATGTTAGACCGTAGTTGTCAAAGGGTGGAAGAAGCTGACGATAACCTCCAGGATCAGCTATTTTGATTGCATCATTGAATGAAAAACTCTGTAAGCTTTTACACGTTTTTCTTGAACTCCTTCGGCTATTATTGGTAGAGCCAGCCCCACATGTGTAGGAGATACTTGTGTGTCTTGAAGATAGCTGACTTTTGTAGTATTGTTCGTCATTTGCCTTGAGATTGGAAGATGTAAGATTGTAGTCCTTCTCGTGCTTTTGGCGAGGAACGCGGTAAGCGTTGCTTTCCCTGTAAAAGTCAGTTATGTCGAAGGGTTTAGAGGGTGTTCTAATTCGTTTGGTGTGCAATATGGTGTGTGGCATGATTGGGGGATTCGAATAAGGTAAGTTAATTAGTTTTTTCAAGTGGCAGAATATACTGACATTTAAAGAGTATTAACATTTGTGTGGCCAGATTTACTTGTCCACAGCTTGAGCTCCCTCTTCTTTAAATAGTTGCGCTCCAATTGCAGAAAAAAAATTTCTCTCATTGTAATTTTGCCTTTTAGAGGCAGAATCTGTAGCCTATGTTGATTCAGAAAAAAAATTATTGCAACTTCTGTATTCTGATTAAATGAAGCTTATCTTTTTTGGTGATACGAATACGAAACAAGTCAACAGTGGTGGAATATTGTTTTCGTACGATGTAGGCAAAACAAAATACACATGAGGCCCTCAAAATTAAATCGACGACCTTCGCTCGCAACCTTTTTTTTATTTTTTTTTGCCCTTGAGCACGTTCAAAAAGAATGCAACTGACTCGCCCAAGGCTGTAAATTGGATATCAGCTGTAGCACTGATGCCAAAACTTGATTGGAGATATTTTTCATCTCTTTACTACCCAAAAAATCAAAATAGCGAAGAAAAATTGGAGGAATCGCCAAATCGGGAAAGTAAAAACATCACGTGACAGAAATATTTCTTCATCAACTTTGAAGCTTCAAAATAGCTAGAAACAGTGCGAGTAAGTTAATGTTTTTGATATCGTAATCAAAATATTGAGAAAAAGCAGTTCCATAGACTAATTAATCATTGATTGATTGATCCAATCTAAAATGTCAACTTTAGAGTCCATAACTGAATTATTGGCCAACTCACTTATTCCCTCAAAGGCCAAAGAATCTGAAGCTCATTTGAGAACTTTAGAGAAACAACCCGCATTTGCCTCAAATCTATTGAATTTGATCAAACTTGACGTGTTGGATCCTAATGTCAAGTTGGCAGCGTCTCTCTTTTTCAAGAATTTCTTGAAGAGAAACTACATCGATGAAGATGGAAATTACAAAATACCAGTTGATGAAACTGTTCAAATCAAGCAAAACTTGATCCTGATAATGATTGGTCTTCCCAAGAATTTACAGCTTCAGATCATCGAATCCATTTCCATTGTTGCAGAATCTGATTTCCCAGATAGGTGGCCAACTCTCATTGATGACTTAGTAGGCAGATTGTCGGACAACGATTTTATCACCAACAAGGCTGTATTAGCTGTAGCTCACTCAATTTTCAAGAGATGGAGACCACTATTCAGATCGGACGAATTGTTCTTGGAGATCAAAATGGTTTTGGACAAATTTTCCAAACCTTTCTTGGATTTGTTGATTATAACTGATAACTTGATTGATGCAAATTTATCGAATAAAGCTCAGCTATTACTATACTTGGAGAATCTTTTGTTGTTGATAAAGATCTATTACGATTTGAATTGTCAGGATATACCCGAGTTTTTTGAAGACAATATGAAGACTGGTATGAAAATCATTCACAAGTATTTGTTATTCAAAAATGACTTGGTGGATGATTCTGATGACGATAATGAACCTAATGTTTTGATTAAGATCAAAACTTCGACAGTTGAGTTAATACAACTATATATTACCAGATACGCGGATGTATTTGAACCATTGATTGAGTCATTTTTGCAAACAATCTGGAATTTATTGATAAACATATCTCAAAAACCAAAGTACGATTTACTAGTTTCACAATCTTTGAATTTCTTGAGCTCTGTTTCCAAAATTTCCAACTACAAAGCAAAATTCAACAATGAAGTCGCATTGAAAGAAATCACAGAAGAAATCATTTTACCTAATATTACATTGAGAGAGTCTGATGAGGAACTTTTTGAAGATGATCCTATCGAATATATTAGGCGCGACTTAGAAGGTTCAGATTTTGAAACTAGACGTAAATCTGCCACAAACTTTTTAAGAGAATTGAAAGAAGATAACGAGAGCATGGTTACTAACCTAGTAATGAATTACATTAACCACTATCTTGCTGAATTCAACTCAAACAACTCGAACTGGGTCAGTAAAGATATATCAATCTACCTTTTTTCCTCGTTAGCTGCTAAAAATTCTGTATCAAATATTGGTGTCACATCAACAAATTTATTGTTAGACATTATTGGATTTTTCACAGAAAATGTTGCACCAGATTTAGTCAATGATAACGTCCACCCAATCTTGAAAGTTAATGCCATAAAATATATTTATTTATTCAGAAATCAATTAACTAAAGAACAATTAGTCGAAACTTTCCCCTTATTAGCAAACCATTTGCAATCTTCTAATTACATTGTCTACACCTATACAGCAATCACAATTGAAAAAATCTTATCATTGAGAAATAAAGAGAGTCAGCATTCAGTCTTCAATAAAAACGATATCAGTGGCTTCTCTCAACCATTGTTGAATAACTTGTTTACCTTGATTTTTAAATCAGGTAGCACACCAGAAAAATTATCTGAGAATGAATTCTTGATCAAATGTATAATGCGGGTGTTGGTAGTAAGTGAAGACAGTATAGCTAATTTCACAGTAGAATTGCTTCAACAATTCATCAAGATTTTGCAGTTGATAGCTAAAAACCCCTCAAACCCAAAATTTTCTCATTACACATTCGAATCAATTTCCATTTTGATCAAATACAATTCATCAGGTAAAGTTTTGGAATTCATTGGTCTCATTTTACCTTCATTGTTAGAAATCTTGAGTCAAGATGTCCAAGAGTTCGTTCCCTACACATTTCAAATTTTGGCCTATTTGTTGGAAATTCTACCCTCATCAAACCCATTACCAGAATCTTATACTCAATTGATCAAACCCTTATTGTCACCAGCAGTTTGGGAATTCAGAGGTAATATTCCAGGTATAACAAGGTTGTTAATAGCTATATTGAAACACAGTCCAAGTACTTTCAGCTCACAAGAGTCATTGACTCCTTTATTGGGTGTTTTTCAAAAGTTGATTGCATCCAAAGTTAATGAGGTATACGGGTTTGATTTATTAGAAGCTATTTTAATGTATATCCCAATGAGTGTTACTCAAAGCTTTTTAAAGCAAATTGCAATGTTGTTGTTACAAAGATTGCAATCTTCAAGAACCGAAAAGTATGTCAAGAAATTGACGGTTTTTCTTTTGTCGTTATGCTGTCTAGAGAATAAAAACAGCTTAGGCGGTTCCTTTGTTATCAACATGATTGATGGAGTTCAAGTTGGTATCTTTGGTCAAATTTTTGAACAGTTCATATTGCCTGCGACTACCGTCATTGGTAACTTGTCAGATCGTAAAGTTGTTACTGTTGGTTTGTCGCAATTAATATTAACTGATCAGTTTACTTCCGGCGCATATCAATCAGCTCTCATACCAGCATTAGAAAGTCTACTCAAGTTAATCTCCACTGAAAATATCAGTGACATCAAATCAGAGTTTATAGAATTTGACGTTGAGGATATTGCGTTTGGTTCAAACTTTAGTAAACTTTCGTCTATACAGAACAAACCCTTTGATCCAGTATCATCGGTCGATAATAAGGAGGGTGGAAAAGTTGTGGCAAAAGAATCGTTAGCAAAGTTGAATCAAAAATCCAATGGGGCTTTGATCACTAGTATAGTTTCTCAATTGTCTCCAGATTCCCAAGGGGTATTGAGAAATCTTGGGATCTAGTTTAGAAGAGGGTGCTTTTTAGTTCTTTTAGTTATTCAAATACAACGATCTACACTCAACACTGTAATCTATTTTAATAATCTTAAGATTTCCTGAAAATGTGAATTTCCATTTAGATGCAGTATCAAAATTTATACGAAGATTGATGTATATAAATTTTCAAGATAAATGTTTTAAAAAAAATATAGGACTCCAAAAACTGAATAATTGATATAAAAACGATATGAACAAATTCCGTCTTAACATAAAAAACCAAAAGATATATTACTGAAAAAAAATGGATGGAATATTTAATAAATTCAAACATCAGTTTTAGCACTTAAAGTAATGATAACAAGTAATAATAATAATAATAATAATAATGATAATAGTAATAAAAGAAACCTCATAATTCACATAATAACTCATTGTTGGAAAGAAGGAAAACGAAAAAGAATTATCAAAATATTTTTTATTGATATTCTCCACTATTGTAGATTCCAACATCAGATTCAGCTTTCACATCACACAAATCATGGGTTGAACTGCTTCCGTCCTTTATTCTTTGATTTTGGGCTCTTATTTTTTCCAATTCTTGAATATAGTTGTCCTCGAGACCAGTAACATAGTCACCAGTGAAAACACCAACTTCAAAATCAGTGATTTTATCACTCTTTACACAATCGATTAAATCCTGCAAATCTTGATAGAAAACCCTATCAGCACCAATGACATGGGCAACTTCATCTGCAGTTCTGTTGTACGCAACCAATGCTTTCGTGTCAGCTAAATCGATACCATATATATGATTATATCTGATTGGAGGAGCACAAGAAGCAAAATAAACTTTTTTAGCCCCAGCTTCCCTTGCCATTGCAACAATTTCTTTCGATGTTGTACCTCTAACAATGGAATCATCAACCAATAAAACAGTTCTGTCTTTGAATTCAGATTCCATAGCATTCAACTTTCTTCTGACGGACGATCTTCTTTCTTGTTGATCTGGCATGATAAAAGTTCTTCCAACATATCTATTCTTAACAAATCCTTCACGATAAGGTAATCCCAATGAAACAGCACACTGCAAAGCTGAAGTTCTCGCGGTATCTGGGACTGGAATAACGACATCAATTTCTCTTAGTATGTCTTTATTAGAGAAATGCTTTTGAATGTTTTTGGCTAACTTATCACCCATTCCAATTCTTGATCTATAAACGGAAATACCATCAAGAACAGAATCAGGTCTAGCAAAATAAACATACTCGAAAATATCTGGTGTGTAAGTTCTTGAAGGTACGACTTGTTTGAATTCGGGTATCATTGAATCTTTTGGAATTATTACAGCTTCACCTGGTAAAACATCCCTAAAATTGTTGTATCCGTGGGCTTTCAAAACAACAGATTCTGAAGCCAAACAGTAATCAATTGTTCCATCTGGGTTGTGTCTTTCACCGAATAACAAAGGTCTGATACCGTTTGGGTCTCTAAAACCAATTATACCATACCCAGCTAACATAGCTACACAGGCATAAGCACCTCTGACACGTTCGTATAAACCTTCTAAAGCAGAGAACAAATCATGATTGTTGACTCTAGCTTTATCGTACTTTTCCAATTCAGCTGCGAACACATTGAGTAATAACTCAGAATCTGAATCAGTATTGATGTGTCTATGAACTTCCTCATCTAAGTATTTTCTCAATTCAATAGCATTCACTAAATTACCATTGTGAGACATGGAGATACCATATGGAGAGTTGACATAGAATGGTTGAGCTTCACTATTTGCTGAAGAGCCGGCAGTTGGATAACGTAAATGAGAAATACCCATATTACCAACTAAACCAAGCATTCTTTGTTGAGTGAAAACATCTTTGGCCATACCGTTACCTTTACATTGAAAGAAACGACCTCTGGAACCACAGGTAGTGATACCAGCAGCATCTTGACCACGATGCTGTAAGAACATAGCACCTTCAAGCAATTCAGCTGCAACATTTTTTTCTTGGTTGGCTAAGACAACACCCAATACACCACACATGTTTCTATATTGAAGTTAGTTTGATTCCTTGATAACGGGCTAAGATGTTGAAGCTATTCCACAATCAACCAACAGAATTGTCAACGATGAAAACAGATATGAACTGAACGAATTTATAGGTAAAATAACTCAATTATAAATACATTCTCAGATCAACGGAGCAAGTGCAAAATAAAAGAAAAATTTTCTATAATAGAACTGAACTGGAAGAAATATTTTTTCAGGTACGTTTGGAGAAAACAATGAAACTTTTCTCTGTGTGATACCTGTGACATCTGATGTGGATGAGCTAAATGCTGGCACTAGTGTAGCAGTCAAAAGGTACTTACTTGTATTTTAATTACGGTTGGAACTAAGATTGAGATAGGCAAGTGTTTTAATTTGGACCTTGAGAGTACCAGATCAAGTGCAGGGTTTCAATGGAAAAGGCAAAAAAATATATTTATGGCAAACAGAATTCAACCAGATGCGAATAGAATTAATAATTATGGAGTTTGGATTGTTTGGAATAATTATTGTAATAATCACTGAAAGTTGAACCAGTTTATTATCGTTTTGTAGGCCAGAGTCAACTTTTTTTCAACCTGTAAAAAAATTTTTCAAGAAAAAGAAAAAACTTTTCACTTTAAAATTTCACATTAAAAAGGTACTAATTTGAAATAATGTTGATGCTACAGTCGCAGGCTACAAATAAAAGTCACTATAATGTTCACATCGGATGAAGTTCACCTCGCCTTTTTGAATTTGAAGATACGTATGTCTCACTCCAGCTCAATGTACACCGGAACAAGCGTTTTGCCAGACTTATGTTTGACACCATTAAACCTGCAAGCTAGGAGAGAGCCATAAGTGCTAGGCTGACTGAATCCTATTTGAAGCTTCTGAACCTGGATTCCATACACACCAAAATTCATCACCGCCAGTAGTAGCTTCATGGCTATGCCCTTCCGCCTCCAGTCTCTCGCTACATAAATTCTACTCACCCCGAGCAAAAGCTTCACCAGTTGCTTGGGAACAACTGAACCTGTATCTATAACCATCCACTGCCCTGAAGTAACTCTCTCGACAGAAACAATACCCACCGCTCGTTTTTGGCACACACAAATGAACACCTTACCTTTTTCTGCGTGTTTCCACGCTTGGGTATCTACTGGGGCATTGAGCTCTAAGTTTGCCAATGATAGAATCTCCTCTGTTGCGTTAACCTCGTTTTTTTTAGTGGGATCAATTGTGATGATTTCTGCTTGCACACCTTCAACTTTTAATATCGCAACTCGCTGCCCCCACTTTGAATTCCATTCTTTTCCCTTTGTAGCTTTGGAGTGGAACTTCTGGTGCATTGATACATCGCTCTTTATGTTCGCGTAGTACGACATATTGCACTGCTGACATGTTGTTCGTGGACTTGACCCAATGGCAAGATAGGTCTGTTTGAACTTCTTCCTCTTCTTCTCCCTCTCAACTTCTCCGCTCTGAGAGCTGCTATTGTGCACGGCAAATGTGCCATGACTTTCCATTTCATCATTTTTCGAAATAGGTGACGTTGGGATTGACGATGGTAATGGGTTGCCTATATCCTCCGTATGTCGTGAAAAATCTTCCCGCTTAGTTTTCTTGAGTTGCCTATTCTCGTCACTTTCATCGCTATCATCTTCATGTTTAACCATTATAGTCTTCAAAGGAAAAGAGCTCGAATGGAGGAGATTTGAGCAGATGAGTTGGTTTCGTAGAGTTAATGCTGCGAAATTGATGTTCCTTTTACCCTCGATTACGTAAATACCATGAAGAAAATAAATGGATCAATACATCATCCACCATCATTTATTGAAAGCAGAGACGAAGGCTTTCAATCAAATCTTTTCTACGAGGGAAGAGGAGGAGAGACTTAAAAGATAGAAAGAACGAAAATGAATTTTGCAGATCTTTTGCCAGCAAACGGTAAATGGAGACAAGATATCACCAACTGGCTTTCAGAAGACGTCCCTTCTTTCGATTTTGGTGGGTTTGTTGTTGGGTCCAAGGCTGAAACGGCCTCCTTATACTGCAAGTCAAATGGTGTGCTTAGTGGTGTTCCCTTTGCTCAAGAGGTGTTCCGCCAATGCGACTTGCAAGTCAGTTGGTACTACAAAGAAGGCGATTACTTAGAGCCCTCTGCTACGGACAAGGGTAAAATCGTTGTTGCCAAAGTGAGTGGTCCTGCAAGACAGATCTTATTGGCTGAAAGAACTGCTTTGAACTTGTTGTCCAGATCCTCTGGTATTGCTTTACAATCAAAAAAGACTATCACGAAAGCCCGTGAAGCGGGCTACAAAGGTATCATAGCAGGAACCAGAAAGACTACTCCAGGTTTGAGGCTATTGGAAAAATACTCCATGATAGTTGGTGGTGCTGATACTCACAGATATGACTTGTCGTCGATGGTCATGTTGAAAGATAATCACATATGGTCCAAAGGTTCAATAAAACAGGCTGTCTCAGATGCCAGGAAAGTTTGTGGTTTTGCTGTTAAAATAGAAGTTGAAGTTTCCAACTTGGAGGATGCCAATGAAGCAATCGAATCAGGCGCTGATGTGATTATGTTGGACAATTTCACCGGTAACGAATTGAAGCAAGTAGCTTTAACATTGAAAGATACTTGGAAAAATACCAACTACTTGCTTGAATGTTCAGGAGGTTTGACATTGGAAAATATTGATGGCTTTTTGTGCAATGACATTGATATTTACTCGACTTCCTCCATCCATCAAGGCTGTTCCATTGTTGATTTCAGTTTGAAGATTGATGTTTGATATATAGTTACTACAAACTAAAAATACATCACCTTACAGTAGATTCGCTTATAAATTTGATACTAGTGAAACCCACACCTTCACTCAAATCCACACCACCGAAATTGTTAAGCTGTAAAATCTTCAAAGCCCTGATGTGAGTATCCTTACCATCCTGATGGTTGGCTAACACAATCAAACGAATATAGAAACATTTTAAAATTTCATCGCTTCTGAACCCATTAAAAATAATATGTGACCAGCCTGTGGGCTTGACCAACTCAACCGTAGCAACTTCTTGTAAATCATGAGGCCCATTGCCTGCAAGAACCATGATTTTAGAAGGAGTATATGATTCATCCAAGTGATAGTTTGTAAATAACGATACTCTCTCAACACTAACTTTCTTATTGAAGTGAATGTTCAACGTATGTGGATAAACACCATCTGACTGCCAAAATAAGTCTGGATTGTCATCCCGAAGTTCACGAATTGAAGAGCCTTGTTTGAATGAAGAAACAGACCAGTTAGCCAAATTTCCTATGTCAACCAAACCCAAACTCTCAATTTCTTTGAGACCGCGTTGATAGTAGTCGTTTTGATTAATTTCATTTTCTTCATTCAGGTAATCCTCCAGCTCATAAAATATTTCTTGTGAGTTTTGGAACTGAGGGACATACGAATCCTCTATATCTGTCATTATTTGCAACGCCACTCAAAGTGCTCTGCCTATTTATTTTATTGGTTTCTTGTACATTCGTATTGTATTCGACTCAATATCGATTTATTTGTGGTTCCAAAAAAGATAATATTCGGTCAACATGTTCAGGCATTTTTTTTACGTACAATTACAAAAAAACCTCTATGTAACACTCGCTATTGTTAATATCAATGAACCAGTGTTCCTACACTTGATGAATAACATAACATATATAATCAAGGAGTGAAAAGTTATAAGCTGAAGAGCGAGTAAAAATTAAATGGAAAAAAATACTATAATTCGATTTCCTTTAAATCGTCAATGACCTTATCAACAACTTCATTTTGTTTCAACGTAGTTTGCGCTGCCTCTTCTTCGCCTAAATCTTTCAAATTCTTTAAATCATCTTCGTTTTCTTTTTCATTAGTTTCCAACTTCTTTGGCTCACCCTCTTCAGGACTAGCCCCTGATGTTTTCGCTGGATTTTCCGTTTCTGTTTTCAATATTTCTTGCGTGTTTTGATTATCCTGTAAAGATATTTTGGGAGGTATTATTGTTTTTGGTTTGATAGTTTCGATGGACTCAGTCTCAACAGGAAGTTCTTGAGCAGCGACTAAGGGTTCGTCCTCCTTTTCCTCATCATCGATGAGAGTTTCCTTTGGAAGTAAATTTTCTTCCACAATCGTATTGTTCATTTTGTTGGTATCGGTAATTCTTGAATCGAGTTTGTTTGCATCAAACTTTGATTGGAGAGGTAATTTGGGTAAAGTTTTGTCTTTTTTTTCAAAAACACCAAACTGAGTCATGGCCCTTTTTCTCAAGACATCGATATAATTGGAGTAGCTACCCCTTTTGTCATTATATAATAACTCTTCATCAATTTCATCGACAACAAATCTGCCTTCTTCGAAGTCTTGCAACAACCTGAACAAAAATTCGTTCCAGGAATTAGCTATAACAAACTTGACATCAAAATCCCTTCCAAACAATATTATTTGACCCCATCTACCTGTTGGACCAGGAGCCAAATCGACGGCGACATTATTTCCAGCCCAATCTTTGACTAAGGGAATCCAACCTTGATGAGAATAGCAGTTTTGAATGGCACCCACTGGATACGCCTTTTGGTTATTAGCAAATTCAACAGACTGAATGTTGTTGGAATTTCTCATGTTGGCTGTAGCGTTGAATCTAGAAGTTACGTTAGGATTCGAAGATGAACTAGCTGAAGATGGAGACTGAGTTTGCGACAAGTATTGTTGTTTTTCGATTCGTCTTGAGACCTTCAACCAAATGGAATATTCCTCAACTATACCTTCAATATCCAACAATGTGAGACCCATTATGGCACCAGTAGGTTTTCCTCCTCTGATTTGGCCGTCGTGAAACTGGTAAGACTGTCTAACGTCTAACGGTAACGTACAGTTCAAATCATTTTCCATTTCATTCAAATCAGCGACTGTGGCACCGTAGTTCAAGTTGTCTCCCAATTCAGGATACTCATTTTCGTACCATTCGTCCAATTTTTCCCAGATAGAATCAATCGTTGGCAAAGGAGGCTGACCGTCAACATAGTCTTGTAATTGTACATCAGCGTTAGGATGCGAGCTTTGTGTGGATCTCATACCAGGCCTATATGGCACAGGACCATTAAGAGAAGTGGACGAGTTGTTCTGGGCAATTCTGTTGAGCTCATTCAACCTACTCGAAGAAGAGTTGATTGTGTTATGTTTGTAAGGAGAGTCGTAGGACGCGTAATGGTCATCAGTAGTGACAGAGTGGATAAATGCCTTGAAGTTGTGCTGGAGCGAGTCGAAAAAGCCCATTGTAAAGAGCAAGTTGGTAGGTAAGCAGAGGCGCGGAGCGGATGAACACTTGGTGATGTATTTGTAGCTAGAAGGTGAAGTTTGGCTTTTTGTTTAATGTGAATCAAATCAACTTTTGTCTGACGCTTGACGGCAACGAAGAATTTCAGTTTGGTTTCCACTGCCTAAAAAACGCTTATATAAGCAATTACAAATACATGCGTAATAAGCTACGTAATCAAAACACATAAGCAATTACATAATCTGCTGAGTCACATATGACATAAAAATATTACGTAATATTTATTACGTAATTTATTGGGTAATTTATTATTCCAAACCACCAAATTTCACCATTTCCGCCATATATAGACGCAATCAAGATGAAGACATAATAGCAAAAGTTTCTATAATCTGAGATTTACCACAACAACATGAATTTTGAGCAGGAAAACTTGCTCACTGCCATGATAGCTGGGTCAGCGGCAGCTACGGGTGCCACTATTGGGACGTATCCTTTTGAATACCTTAAAACCGCTACTCAATTACACAGATATATCGATAATAAAACGTTACAGATTTTTGGTTCGGAGTCCAATGTTATATTGGGGCAGGTGTTCCGCGGGTGTGGTACTTTGGCATTAGGGAACTCACTCAAAGCATCCACGCGATTTTTGGTGTACAACTGGGCGACTAAATTCATGAGCAATGAACATGGAAAAACATCAGCACCTAGAATAGTCATTGCTGGAGCAATGAGCGGTATAGCAGAATCGTTGTGGATCATTCCTTTCGAAAACATCAAAACCCTACTTATAGAAAACACACTTCTTTTGTCTGAGAGGAGAAGCGGAACATCCAAAAAGTACTCAAGCTATGAGTATATAGATCTTCACGCCGTGAATGAAAAGAAGCCAAACTTCAAGTTGACATCAGAACCAATAACACCCAGAAACTTAGCTAGGTCAGCTTACAACAGAACGCCTTCGGAATCAATGATCCATGCAATCAAAGAGATATACCAAACTAGAGGTTTGAGAGGCTTTGCGCAAGGTGGTGGTGCAACTCTTTTCAGACAAGTTATGAACAGTGGTGTTTGGTTTTCAGTTTATAACTCACTTCGTCAAATAGCAAATCCACACAACACCCCAAATGCATATCTTTCGTTTTTACTTGGAGCAGTTTCATCTGTTGCAGTCATCGTGGTTACACAGCCAATAGATGTAGTCAAAACCAGATTGCAGTCGAAAAACGGGAAGGAACTTTACAGGGACTCAATGACTTGTGCTTTCAGAATATGTTATGAAGAAGGACTTAAAACCTTGTGGACAGGCTGGGCTCCCAGATTATTCAAAGTCAGTGTCACTGGAGGTATCACATTGTCAATATATGATCAAGTGAGTAGTGCTGTCAATATAGCTATAAATGAAAATCCATTTGCGGCTGAATGAAACTTGTTTATAATCCAAATCGTTATGTTGGAATGCTATTCTTGTAATTTATTTATATAGTGAATGTTTCAATAAGTCAAGTTAATGAGTCTGGGTAAATCGCTCGCTTACGTTGCCTCTTACACCTGGATTTAATTATAATAATGCATTAAGAACTCTATGTGTAAAAAAAAAGTCATGAAATAAAAAGATAAGGAAAAGAAATAAAACCGCGTAAGCAAATTAGTACAACCCTTCAACATTGTTGACCACACATCCAGGCTCATTCTCGTGTCTTTGAACTAATTCACCAATAGTGAAAAATTCTTCGCCATGCTGTTCCAAGATCTTTTCAACAGCATTGACATTCTCTTTCTTAACTATCAAAGTCATACCAATACCCAAGTTGAAGGTCTTCAAGATATCAGACACTGGTACATTACCAGCTTTACCAAACCATTTGAAAATAGGTGCTATCTTCCATGTTTTAGCATCCAATTTTGCTTGGAGGTGAGATGGAAGACATCTTGGAATATTTTCCACAAGACCACCACCAGTAATATGCGCCAAACCCAATAACAAATCTTCACTGATTAATGGTAAAATTTGTTTGACGTAAATTTTGGTTGGAGTTAAAACCTCTTCACCAATAGATTTACCAGTGGTCCATGGAGCATTGTCAAAGTATGTTAAATTATTGGTTTCAATGATTTTTCTGACCAAAGAAAAACCGTTGGAATGAATACCGGCTGAGGCAATACCTATAACTACATCACCAACAGACATCCTATCCATGACAGGTAACAACTTGTGTCTGTTAACAGCACCAACAGCAGTACCGTTAGTATCGTAGTGACCGACTTCATACATACCTGGCATTTCTGAGGTTTCACCACCGACTAAAGCACAACCAGCTTGAACACAACCATCAGCAACACCTGAGACAAATTGAGAGGCAACCTCAATATCTAATTTACCAACTGCGAAGTAGTCCAAGAAAAAAAGAGGTTCAGCACCTTGAACAACTAAATCATTAACGTTCATGGCAACCAAATCAATACCAACAGTGTTATGTATGTTCATAATTTGGGCAATTCTCAATTTAGTACCGACACCATCTGTAGCAGCGACTAATAAAGTTTCATCAGTTTTGTAGCCTGCCTTCAACAAGTCAAAAACACCACCGAATCCTCCAATATCGGAATCAGCACCTGGTCTAGCGGTTGATTTGACCTTCTTCTTGATTTGTTCAACCAATAAATTACCATTATCAACAGAAACACCAGCTTCAGCGTAAGTAATGGCTTTAGAATTTTTCGATTCAGCAGCAGCGTTATCTCTCAAAGCTTTATATGCAATATCATCTCTATTATATTTACCTTTGAACGAAACTTGTGCAACACCTTTGTAAGCCAAATCAACAGATTCTTTGATTGAAGAGGCAACAGCAGTTGAAGAGATAACTCTACCACCGTCAGACAATATCTTGTCGTCTTTGGACTTTGTACCTGAGTGGAAGATGTATGTATTTGGTAAAACATCCCCGACGGTGATTTCATCACCTTTTTCGTAAGCAACAGGGTATCCTGCAGCACTCATTATAACTGTAGTGGAGAAGGTGTTTGGTTTTATGCCAATCTTGACTGAATCTAATCTGTGTTCAGCACAAGCCAACATAACTTGGGCTAAATCAGTCTCATCTGACAATAAAGGTAAAACAGTTTGAGTTTCTGGGTCACCAAATCTAACGTTGTACTCCAAAACCTTTGGACCTTTAGAAGTTAACATTATACCAGTGAATAAGATACCTACAAATGGAACACCATCTTGTCTTAATCCACTGATTGTAGGTTTGATAATGTTTGTGTCAATTTCAGCAAGTAAAGCAGCAGAAGCAACTGGAGCTGGAGCATAAGCACCCATACCACCGGTATTAAGACCAGTATCAGCATTACCGACTCTTTTGTGATCTTGAGCTGGAGGCAAGTTGTAAGTCGAGTAACCGTCACTGAAGGTTAAGATTGACACTTCATCACCTTCAAGAAATTCCTCAATAACAACTTCATTGCCGGCACTACCAAACTTCTTCTCAACCATTATTTCAATCAACGCATCCTGAGCTTCTTCTTTAGTGGTAGGGATTAAAACACCTTTACCTGCAGCGATCCCGTCAGCTTTCAAGACAACATTGAAATCTATAGAATCAAGATAAGATTTGGCTTTGTTGTAATCTTTGAAGTTTTGAAATTTGGCGGTTGGAATGTTGTGTTTATCCATGAAAATTTTGGAATATGCTTTTGATCCTTCCATTATGGCAGCTTTTGCTGATGGACCAAATACAGGTATACCATGAGAGGTGAAAATTGTTGATATACCATCAACCAAAGGCTGTTCTGGACCAGGAACCACCAAGTTAACACCATTAGTTTGAGCAAATTCCAACAATTTGGGAAATTGTTCTGGAGAGTAACCGATATTGATGTTTGATACCTTTTTATTGAATGATGCAGTTCCTCCGTTACCTGGAGCAACATAGATGTGGTTGACAGTTGGAGATTTTGCTAATGCCCAAGCGATGGCGTTTTCACGACCACCGTTACCTACAATTAAGATGTTTAAGGACATTGGTTGTTATGTTGAGCTGAACGTTCAAAATGAATGCTTCGAAAAAAAATTCTTTCTGACTTGATTTTTTTTTATCTTGATTGTACTTTTATACTATTTCATTTATTTTTCTAACAGTGAAATTTTTTTGACTCGGATTTTAGTGTCATTTTTTTTTGACCTTTGAAATATTATGTAATCAATTTGTCAGTTGGGCCATAAATCAAAAGGTATAAGCAGCCATTTATCATTGCTTTCTGAGGGATTGCGCAACAACTGTTGTTCTACTAGAGGAAAAGATACCAGCTTTATATTAATGATATGTAAGTCACAAGGTGTTTTTATATCGGCACCACAAACAGTTATTTGGACGATCTGAATAGCTTTTTAATACTCCTTTTTTTGACTCCATTGACCTTATCCAGACCACTTTTGGAAGGAGTATTGGCACCAGTGCCAGTACTGAGATCGTTTTCAGATTCGTCCTCTTCGAGTATAGGAGAGGTTGTGTTAGCTTCATACTCATCGTCGAAACTATTATGGATGTTGTTCATTTTTTCCACGTCGTCTCCATCCAAAATTTCAACGTCATCGTCTTCGTCTGGGGTGAAGTGACTATTGTCATCAATGGTGGCAAGCTTGCCTTCGTTTGAAACAATCACTTTATCGGAATTGGCTTTGACTTGCTTGAGCTCCTCGATTTCCCTTTTGTTTTGAATGATTTTTTGTCTAGTTTTCTCTAAAGTGTCCAATTTGTCTTGAAGCGATTTCTCTGAGTTGGAAGAGTTGGATGAATGCGATAAAGAGGATTTTGCAGCTGCAGTTCCTGCTGAGTTTGAAGAAACAAAGCCTGAAACAAACAAATCTGAAATGTAGTTAACAATGAAGAAAGCGTGTTCTGAAGCAAAGAGGATGAAACCATAGAAGAAAAGATCGGATTTGTAGTTATAGACATTGAACTGAGGAATACCGTTTCTGAACATTGCTGTTATTAATGGACCTGCTATGGAACCCACCCAACATAAAGCAAAGGCAAACTTATCCCAATTGTAGTTCTCATTGGACAAGTTGTAAATGGCGGTGGATTTGGACAAAGTGATCGTATCAACGAAAACAGAGAGACGATGAAAAGCCAAACAAATCAAAGGAGCCAAAGGCCAAATTGGTCCAAATATAGCAAGATAGCCAAATTGCAAAATAGTCAGACGATAACAATCGACCAAATTCAAACCAATTGAAACTTGCTTGAAGTTAGATAAAACTAATGGCAAGACTTTAAAAACCAACTGTATGACTTGGTTGGTAACGATGAAATAGTAATACTGGTTTACCAATCTTTCGTTATTGACAACGAAATCAGAGTATGCCTTAAATTTCAATGTGCTGGGGTAATCACCAAGAAATTCGAATAAGTGGTGCAGCAAAGTATTATACATCACTGATCTCTGTTTCAAAAAGGCGCTGATTCCCTCACCATAAGCACTCACTTTGACATGGTCAATCAATGACAAATTCGATCCAAAAGGCAAATAGACCAAAGCGCTAATAAATAATGGAACATAACTTGTAACAAAATTAATCGTCGCCAATTTAGTGACACCACTAACATCATCAATGTTGGTGATGGAACCCTCCCATTTCAAATTTGCAAGCACAATTTTTTTATATACCATGACAATTATTGGAGTTGCAATGCAGATGATTGCAGTTGGAGCCAACGAAAGAAATTGCTTGAATTTATCTTCATAGATCTCATTGACAGTAATTTCCAAAACGAAACAAAACATTTGAATTAAAACAATTGAAGCTGTAAATAAAAAAGAGATTGGAACAAACGATAACTTCTTCAAAGTCACATTGGCTGATACTTTCTTGGCCGTGACTGTTTTGGTTGAGTTAGTGGCATTTATTTTAATCAATTTGGACAATACAAGACCGAATAGAATGTTGATGGTTGTAAAGATGATTGAAAATCTTCCCACCGTCAAATGTGACACCACACCTACTAATGATAACGCAGTTAGCCAGTACGTGTAAATGTTGGAGAACTGAAAATACTGGGCGTACTGAGAACCGTAGCGAGAACTAATTGAGTTCAACTCTTTGGGGGATAGCCATACTTTGGCAGAAGAGAGCGACATTTAGATAACCTTCCAATTGAACTTGATAAACAAAAAACAATCAATTGCAGATTCAAACGATTGCTTATATGTAAGATTGATTGAGGATATGATTGAAATAAAAATCTATGCAAAATCAAAAAAAGATGTGTCAATCTTGGGCAATGATGAACATTCGATAGTGAAATTTGGTGTAGCAATGAAATTAACTAGGTAATGGCCACGCGTAATTTTTGGCACGGATGAGCGATTCGCTGAGGACTGAATGAACAAATCAATTACTTAGCTTAGGAAAACATGTTTGGTAGCTTGAAATTGAGGGAAGCTAGGGTTTACTGAGTACTACTATCTTAGAAATCACCCATGTTTACTTAGCATAAGAAGCCATTCGAAAAAGGTGAAAAATGAAGAAAAAAAGTCTTGCGGAGTTTCTTCAGCTCAAATCGCAGACCATCAGCGTGCGGTCCTTGCTCCTCACGTCGCAAAGCGCGTACGTGGTTGCTTTCAGCAACGAAAAGCTCTACGAGTTGATCAAGGACGAAGAAGAGGACAAGCAAAATGGTGAAATGGTGGTGTTAGACTGCTCAGATGATTGGCGAGCTGACACTGGAGACAGTTCCGTGGAAATTATCAGCTGTGAAACGTTTGATGCTGTTCTTCGAGGGCTCGCTGAGTTGGCTCACTATGACAGCGAACGGGAATTGAGGTCCATTGTGGTAGCCAACTTGTCTGTGTTCTACTTTCAGTTGAAGAAACAAAGCTTCACGCAGCTACACGAACTAGTGAACTGTGTGAATGTGGTGAGAAGGAAATACAACTGCTGTGTGGTGGTGACCGGCTGGGACACCCAATTCGAAGGAGGTTTCAACAAAGGCACCCAACTGAAGGGGGAGCCCTTGACCTACTTGCCTGGATGGTTCCTCGAACTGTTTGACCTAATGGTTCTGTTGGAAAATGTTGCTCGTGTTGTCAATACGCCTGAGCTGGACATAGTTTGATCAAATCAGTGTTTAATGGGGTTTTTGTAGTGGTAACTGCTCTATTTTTCACCCGAAATTTTTCTTTCAAATTCCCACGACTGTATAGACGTGTATAATCACCCGCTTACGAGGCTTCTATAACACAACCCTCAAGTAGCGAGCCCTATTACTCTTTTATCTTGAGAAAGAGTCTAAACTCATAATTTTCGTCGAAGCACGTATTTCCCAATTAGGTAGTCTACCTTCTTATATCTTTCAAAAAAAATATTTTTCAAATCGTCCGAAAAAAAGGCATCTCTTTCTTCTTTACATAAAGCAAATTTAAAGAGCATCCACAACCAATATTCAAAATGGCTGACGTTAACGAGGAGAAACTTATCAGAAAACAAGTTGAATTCTATTTCTCAGATTCCAATTTACCAACTGATAAGTTTTTATGGCGTACAGTTCAATCTAATGATGGATATGTCCCTATTTCAACTATATCATCGTTCTCTCGTATGAAAAAATTTCGTCCTATAGAAAAGATTACCAATGCTTTAGAGAAATCTGAATTTTTGGAATTGAACGAAAACAAAGAGCTCATAAGAAGAAAGACTCCAATCTTGCCTTTGAACAAAATTCAAGAATCTTCATTTATCAAAAGTGTCTACGCCAAAAACTTACCGCTTGATATAGATCAAGAAAAAGTTGAGGCATTCTTCCATTCTTTGGCCTATGAGGGAAAAACTTTTGACATCAAAAGTGTCAGAATGAGACGTACAATCAACAAACAATTCAAAGGTTCTGTTTTCATAGAGTTAGGTTCAGTTGAAGAAGTCGATAGATTTCTTGAATTAAGTATCGCCTATCCTTCCGGTGTCGTTGGTAAAAAAGATATCACATCTGCTGACATCAAGGATGCTGCACCAGTCGACTCAGAGAAAGCTGAAGAGAACGCAGAAAAAGTTGAGGCTGAAGCTGCTACAACTGAGGCTACTACAGCTGATGTTGCCACAGCTTCTGAAACTGATGTTGTCTCTACTGACGCTGAGGCCACCACCGCTGAAACTGATGTTGCTGCTGAAAGTGAAGCTGTCGCCACAGAATCTGAAGTTGCCGAAGAAAAAGATGGCAAAGATGATGCCAAAATCTTGTTGACCATGTCAAAGCCATCGTATGTTGAAATGAAAGAAGCTGAAAGAAAATTCAGTGATCGTAAAAGAAGAGCCTCGTTCCAGGATGAAAAGGGTGAGAAAGTTGAAAGAGGTGACAGAGGTGGAAGAGGTGGAAGAGGCGGTAGAGGTGGTAGAGGAAGAGGAAGAGGTGGTAGAGGCTTCAAAAGAGGAAGATTTTAAATCTAAAGATCTGTATATTATAATCTAATGCTGTGATTCTTTCTGTGAGTTGAATTTGGTTTTTGTTGCTCAACAAGTTATATATTTTTATAATATTTCAAAGTTACTGAATCGCCGGTTTACCTATCAGTTTTTCAATGTATATTAAAATGAGCCAACAATTATTTGTGTGGAACTGTAGATTTATATGTTGATATACGCTTTTTTTCAAATGAATTCTGACAATTTTCACGTGTCGCTTTTACGCGTTATTTATCTTTCGAAAATCACCAAATTTTCGAAAATGCCCTACAACAGAAAAGAGAGTTTCGTGCTTTTTCAACAGAATCCATCTAAAGAGGTAGAAGATCATTCAAAATGTCTGCTAAACATGATATAATAACCAAATTTGGGCCCACAGCAGAAAATGATGAAATAATTGCTAAATGTGAATCTATATTGAAGATATTTTCAATAAATGTTGAGGAATTGTTCGTTAGATGGGAAACATTCAATTTTCAGAAAGGAGAGAATCTCCAATTGTCTCTCTCAAACTTGGAATCGTTAATATTATATATTCAATCATCTTTGGAGAAGAAAAAACAACCACAGTCAAACAAAGTCCATCAAAAAATGAAAATTAGGCCGTTGAGTTCTTCACCGAACAACATGTTCTCATATTCCCCTACAACACCAGTGAGTAAAAGAATAAAGCTAGAGACACCATTGAAAAACTCCATGCTACACTCATCCCCTGACGCAAAATCTATTGCTCAGATTAACGTGACAGAAACTCCACCATCAACATTGAAGCAAGAAGATGTAACGCCCTCAAAACCATCGAATACCGTGATCGAAACTCTCAACCCCCAAATTGCTAATTCACAAGGCTATACAAACATATTAGCAGACTCGACAACTACGTTGAAGCCATTGAAAATAACGGCGAATTTTGATGCTTCTAAATACAAATTTCGTACAATGAGACAAAAATTACTTGAGGCAGCAGATGTGTTGGATGATCAAATTGATACTGTAGCCAAAACAATCCAACAAGAATACAATTTGGCCATGTCAGAATTTGGTAATGCTTGCGTTGCGTCTCAATTTGAAATTGTTGCTGTAGGTAGAATTGTACCTGATAGTCCAAGTAATTCTGGAGTTGGCTTGAATTCCAGTTCATTATTTCTTGAAATGTCTAGGTTGGGTGGGATAGGGCATCGTACTAGGATCGATTTGAGTAACGTTACAAGTGGTTATTCTTTATTTCCAGGTCAGATTGTTGCTTTTAGGGGTGTCAATCCAACGGGTGAAAAGTTTGTCGTCAAAGAGGTTTTAAAGTTACCTCTACTTGGTGCCAGTGTTACCAATGAAAATGAATTGAATGATTATAAAGAGATACTAGATGGCAATTCCTTAAAATATGTTGTTGTATCCGGCCCTTATACTTCTCACTCCGATCTAAATTACGATCATTTGGAAAATTTGATATCAAGATTTAATGAAATTCAACCGCACGGTGTTATATTTTGCGGCCCTTTCATAGATATCACCCATCCGCAAATTGTTTTGGGATCTGTATCAATACCAGAGTTATCAACAAATCAACAACCAAAAACTCTTGATGAGTTCTTTAAAAAAAAGCTTACCCCCATATTCAAGAAAATCAATACGAAGATACAAGTTGTTTTGATTCCACACACTAATGATACAGCATCTAAGCATTGTTCATACCCACAAGATTCGTTTGACAAAAAGTTATTGAGCTTGCCCAAAAACTTCAAATGCTTTCCTAATCCTTCTATGTTTCAATTCAACGAAGTTTCAATAGGTGTTTCAACGGCTGACGTTTTCAAAGATTTGAGAGACATCAATTCTTCTGATATGCAGTTGATGAATAGATTCGAACGTGTCGCCGGTCATGTTTTAGAACAAAGAAGATTTTATCCAGTGTTTCCTGGCGGTTACAAAGTTTCCTCTTCTTCAACCACAGCAGGTGATATTAATTTAGCTGAGGGATCTCAGGTTACCGGAGCATCACTCGAGGTGCCCTATTTAGGTCTCACAGAATTCAATGGGATTTTACCAGACATGCTTATTTTACCGTCGGAATTGAATCACTTTGCCAAAGTGATTCGTGATGTTATTGTTATCAATCCCGGCTCATTAGTCAAATCAGGTCGCGGTGGAACATATGCTGTTGTTTCTGTAGAGGGTTTAAGTGAACATGACGCTATCAAAAATGAGGAAGATGGATTGCTTTTTAACGGAGTCTACAAAAGATGTAGGGTTGATATTATCAAGGTTTGAAAAGTGAGACAGTTACGTAGCGATGGATGATAAATTTCCATCACCAGGACGCTACAATCATTATTATCGTTCTGCATATATAATTATGACAATTATCTCAATGGTGCTTGCAACTGTATTATTCCCATTAATTAATACTTGATAATTAATGCAAATGAAAAATTATAACTCCACTTTAAACTCCTACAGGTGAAAAAAAAGTCGATAAAGGCTAGTAAAAACAGTAAAAAATAACAATCATAAAAGAAAAGTAGTTCAGCAATTCAATTATAACAAAAAATGCAAAACGATATGCAATATCTAGTGAACACAAAAAAAAAACTAAAAAAATAAATGAAATGCAAACTTCTGACTCTATAACCTCGAATTTCCATCAATATAATGTAGCTATCAATATTCATACAAAAACTCTACTCCTACCGCTCAATTATTTGCTGCTTCTCTCAATCAAATATTCGCCAATTTCCTCACCAAAGTAATCTACTAGAACAGCTGTCTCCATTTTACTAACTTTCTTTAAATTATCAATGATGTCGAAATTCAATTCCTCATTGATTTTGGAATCTTGAGAGTATAATGGATTCTCATTCACAAAATCACGTAGATATTTAGCGATGGTTCTAACTTTACCACTGGCACGGTAGGAGATCAATTTCAAGTAAGCTTGTAATTGGGCCAATTCTTTGGTATCCAAAGGACTTTTTGAATGAGTTTGTGCAATATGTTTAACAACTAAATTGAGAAGACCAGGTTGAGATTGTGTACCGTTGATAATTTCATTTATGGATTTTTCTGAGAAATTTGAATCATAGGTTTCCGCCTTATTGTGGGCAGACCCATTTGCTTGAGATAATTTCTGACTATTTCCTAACAAAACATTGTCAAACCAATTCAAGCCGAATTCTTCGAAATCTTCGAACTTCCAATCCTTGAACCAAAACTTCTTTTCAGTAACACAATTCACTGTATAACAGCGACTCATGTTATCATCTATTAAACTCAATGGAATATAAAAGTCAGGAGTGTATAAGCTCAAAGCTCTGGATAACAAAGAAATAAAAACTGCATAAGCAGCATTTTCAAAGTCAGTAATTTGAATTTCCATTGGACGGAATTCTACTCTCCAACCAATATTTGGCTCGTCTTCGTTGTTTTCTGCAAGCTGCTCTTTAGTGAAAACTCCACTTGGAGGTTTGAATCTTAGTGTTTGCCAATTTGTCGACTGAATGTTCTCAAAATGGTCATTTTCAGTCTCATTGTTTTGATCGATTCTTTCACTGAAGACAACTAAAGGATCTCTGATAAAAAGATATCCAAAGTGATTTGCCAAATCATGATCAAATCCAGCTTGAATTAGTTGATTGTAGACAGTTGTATTTATTGGATGCACCAAATCGTTGTATTTGGGGTCCGGTGATGACAAATATGAATTTATAGAATCATATCTAGATTTAGGAATTTTTTTGATGAAATTTCCATCTTTCAAAGGAATTTCACTATCACCATTCTTTGCTATTTTTGGTGAATCTTTTGAAAGGGCTTCAACATTATCATCTGCTACGGCCAAGGCACCAAACTTACTGTAATTTTGATAAGGTTCAACATCTTTTTCAAAAAAAGTTCTGTCGTCAACGGCACCACTGATCACATTCCATCTGACATCTTGACCTACTATGTAACCTTTGAAAAATGGAGCGGCAGAAGATAACGCTAACATAATGGGAGTGACAGGGGCCAAAGCATCATATAGGTATCTCAGTTCAGCTAAGTTTTTCGATTGCATGGTTATCTGGAGACAAGAACAACCCATTCCAAACCCCATCGCATCTAAATACACATGTCCTGGCAAAGAAGCACCAATGAAAGGCTCAATATCCGAGAGAAAATCAGAACGCTCGGGGATGGACTCGTCAACCATCTTGGTATGTTTGTCCTTGTAAATTGGTAAATTGATTGAAACCTTCGAACCTCTTCTCTTTCTGATATTGGAAGTCAAGGTTGGAAACCTGGTGTGGGAGTTTATGATCTGATCAGGAAGAAAAAGAGATTGTGAGTTTTCAAAAGAAGGAGTTATATCAGGTGATATAAAATTTGGACAACCCATTCTGGGAAAAGTGGTTAAGGTCAATGGGACAATATGAGATGGCAATTCACTAGATGCAACCTTCCTTCTACTCAACATGTTGGATTCCACTTGCAAAAAATTGCGGATTTGCTCACCATTATAAGGGTACAATGGAGTTGATTCAATCATAAATCTACCATATTCAGGGTGAAATGAAACATCGTTGTCTAAACATTTCTTGAAAGATTCACCCGAAGGACCTAATTTGTCTAGAATGTTTTCATGAGCAATGTCTAACTTGGCAGTCTTCGTACTGGAATCCAAATCCACCAACATGTATTCAATTTCATCCCCCCAAAGAAAGGGATCATGGTCCCTATTTTTATGGGTCCGGAACATCCTTATCAATTGAAGAATACCATTGTGTCTAACATGGTTATTCAATTGCTTTGAATCATTCCAGTCAAGCGGAGTTCCCAAGGATAAAAGCCCCATAGTGTAAACTAGTAATTCAACAAATTTGATACCTATATCTATATACAAATGTATATACTTTTGTGTATCAAATAAGTATCGAGATCATAAAAAAAAGAGGGAGAGAGAAATAATTAAACGTTAAGCGCTGCTGATAAAATTGAGATTTGATATTTTTCTCTGCCTATAATTAAAAGCTCAATAGTGGCTTACTAATTGGACAAAGTCACGTGCAATGGCATGGCGCGGTGCTCGTAATTTCCAGCTGTCACCCTCCCGAACAAGTATTGTTTGTGCACGACACCCTTGCACCAGCGAAGCGATGTTTGTATGCAGGATTGATGACCGCCTATAAAGTAACCCAATTGGGTTAAAAAAAACGCTGTTGAAAGCTTTCTACGAGGTCAGATCATCTGATATCACAATGGTCAAGACCCCGTGGGTTTTGGCCTTAGGAACGGTTTTCTTTGCTATTGCCAGTGCTAGGTAGCCACCAAAGACTGGGTCTATTCCATGACCATCAAGGGCACACCACTAACGCAATTGACGCGGCACATCCTCGAGCTTCTCAGCGCTGAAAGTTTGTTTTAAGCAGATATTCTAACGCCACTAATCCAACTTTTAAATAACATAGTCTCTGCGATCCTTGTGATCCTCACGTTTACCGCGTGTATCAGCAATCCCGCCAGAACCTAACTTACACATGGCTAATATCAAGATCTGAAACATCGGATGGTGGTGCTTTTGTGGTCACATTTTAAGCAGGGCACCGGAAGCCGCACAAGTTGTTGCAACAACTGGAGAATGGATTCCTACAATTCCGATTAAAAAGTCGACACCCTCTCCATTCGGGATCGGCTGGAACTGATGATAGGGCGCTATCACTTTTTATGGTGAAGACGGAAAAGACGGGCATCGGAACTCGATTCCGGATTGTCTGTCAAACGAATCTTAAATTTACAGAGAATACAATAAATACTTACTCTTTTTCCTAATTTACTATTTTCTTTGATACCATTGACATCTGGCGTCACTTGAGTGAAGGGTTGCTTGCCTTTTTTTTTCAAATATTCTTTGCCTTATATCGACCCTAGAGATGAATTTAATCAAAAAAGTTTACAACTTGTACTATTACACTTGCCCATACAGTTTGATGACAACTTACGAGAAGTTTGCCTTCAATTTGTTGGTCATCTTGCTTTTGTACGGCTTATTCAAGTTGCCAATCTACTTGTTATGGTGCTCGAAGCGGTTGGTGTTCTTCATCACGGGCCACGACGTGGAATTTGAGTTTACCAAGCTCTTGACTGCTTGATACACGAGGGCCTTTGCGTGTGCGTGTTGTGCGATGGTGGAGTGGTTGACAGCGTGGAAAGTAGTCTCCACTCGGAAGGCAGCTTCTGGCGCCAGTTGGCACCGAGCTGGTGTTCTCATTACTGGCCTTTCTTTTTGATGTGTTTATTTCGGTGGTTAAGCTCTGCTTCTAGTTCTTTAATGATTAATTTTACTTTTGTTTTCTTTCACTGGGCAGCTTTCAATTGGTAATGTTAGCAGGCAATCTAGCTGATTACTGTTGCCAGTACCTATTCCATGTTTTCTTTAGCTGAATAATAAGTCATTGTTAGAGTCGATAAATAGTACCGCCAGCAAAGGCCATAGCTTACAAATTTTTAATGACTAGGATGTCCTGCACATAACCCCTAGGTGCTGAAACCAATAGCAAATATCACTGAATACAAAACAAAAATAGCCGCCACGAAAGAGCACTCCGGCGATAAACCAACCACCATACCCACGATGAGCAGGAGATCAACCGAATTGATTAGCAATATCCTGAAGATTCAGCAATCCATAGCGGCGTGTCAAACGGCTAGAGCTGTGAAATTACTTCCCGTATCAAAATACAAGCCAGCCCAGGACATCGAGATATTGTACCAGCAAGCACACATCAAAGAATTTGCTGAAAACTACACTCAGGAGTTGCTCACCAAAGCCTCGCAACTACCAAAAGATATCAGATGGCACTATATTGGAACCCTCCAGACCAACAAGTGCAAGGACTTGGCCCATCTAGAGAATCTCCACTGCATCCAAACAATTGACTCTATCAAAAAAATCGAGAAGTTGAATTTTTTCAGAGAGAAACTAGAATTCGACGCGATCGAGATCTTCATTCAAGTGAACACGTCCGGCGAAAGTAACAAATCTGGTGTTGGCCACGAAGAGTTGACTGAGATTGTCCAGTTCGTTGCAGACAACTCGGCGACGTTAAGCAAAATCAAGCTTGTTGGCTTGATGACAATAGGTTCAGTGGAGCAAAGCTTCTCCTCGGATGCGAACGAGGACTTCTTGAAGTTGAAGAAATACAGAGACGAACTTGACCAGAAATTTGGCTTCAATTTGAAATTGTCTATGGGTATGAGTAACGACTACTTGAAGGCCATTGAGTACGGAAGTGACTTAGTTAGAATTGGTAGTAATATCTTTGGTGCAAGAGACTATAGTTGATTGAGATGATTTTTCACCTTGTTATATAGCGTGTAGATGTTGACGCTCATAACCACTGATCAATTTAAATGAACACCCAGCTTAAAATATTATGGAATTAATGATCATTTCATCTCTTTGAGTTACCCATCCACTTTAACCATGACTCCAATGAAAGGTCTCTCTCAGTTTATTGTCGACATAAGAAATAGTAAAGATCCTGATGAAGAAAACCGAAGAATCAACCTAGAAATCAACAATATACACGCAAAATTCGCAACCAAGCTCAACGGGTATCAAAAGAAGAAGTACCTCTGCAAATTACTTTACATTTATTTGCTCGACAACAACATCAAGTTTGGTATTGAACAAGCCATTCAATTGATTGAATCTGCTGTGTACTCCGAGAAAAAAATTGGTTACTTGTATTTGTCTTTGTTATTCAATGATTTGAGTTTCAACAAAAGCACAGCGGAGAACATCGATAATATCAACTACTTGATCTTGAATGACTTGAGGAGCAACAACGAGGACATAAATTGTTTGGTGATTCAGTTTATCTCAAACATAAATTTGAACATAAATGCGTTCGTTGACAACGATATAATAGACTGTTTGTTCCAGAACATATCATCTCCCTTGGGATCGTCCGCGACCAAAAAGAAATCATGCCTTGCGATGTTGAAGATATTGAAGTTGCAAGATAGTGAGTCCTCATTCTTAGCTAAAAATGATAACTGGATTCCTCGGATTTTCACTTTAATCGACCATAAAGATTTGGGGGTTGTTATATCTTCCGTTCCATTGATTGATCAAATATTGAGAATTAAACCAGCTTATGCATCACTGATTATTTCAACAATTTCGACCAAGCTATACAACTTGGTCATTGATGAACATTGTCAAAAAGAGTATTACTATTATGATACTCCTGCTCCGTGGTTAACAACCAGCTTGTTAGCTTTTGTGGAGAAATTGTTCATTCTTAAAGATGAGTACAACAATCAGATTTTGACAATTTCCGATATTAATACAAAAGTTTTATCCAATCTCCGCAAAGTCATACTGAAGTCAATTCAGAATGCAACAAAACCAATAAAAGGCTTACAGAACAGAAACTCCCAGAGTGCTATTTTGTTTCAGTGTGTTTCATTAGCTGTTTTTTTGGAGGCCTCCATTGACGCTATAAATGGAGCAATTGATGCATTGATCAGCCTTTTAGTTTCCAATAATGAAACAAACACAAGATACTTGTCGTTGGATGCGCTTATAAAACTCAATGCTAGAGGTGGCCCAACAGCAATAACGACAACCAACGATCACATCGAAATATTTTTGAGATCGTTAAAAGATAAAGATATATCGATCAGGAGAAAGTCAGTTGATTTATTATTCACCATTTGTAACTCAAGTAGCATAGACAAAATTATCAACGAGTTTTTGAACTATTTACCATTTGCTGATTACTTGCTAAGACCAGAGATTGCGATAAAGGTGGCAATTTTGACTGAAAAATTTGCAACAGATAAAAGCTGGTATGTTACGATTATGATCAAGTTGATCAATATCGCGGGAAACCATATTGGTAATGAGATTTGGGAGAGGGTCATTCAAATCATTGTTAACAATGAAACTTTACAGCCAATGAGTTGCAAAATCTTAATGAACTTGTTGGATAATGAGAACTTCAACGAAAATCTAGTCAAAGTATCTGCATTCATTATTGGTGAATTCATGGACAACACATTCGAGCAGGAAAAAACAGAAAAAGTTTTCAAACTTTTGTACAACAAATATTTCTATTCAGATTTACTAACACGTTCAATAATTCTATCTTGTTTTCTAAAAATGGGTTTAAAGTTCGATCACCTTCAAGTGAAAGTGGTTGAATTTTTGAAATTAGAGCAAAATTCAATAGACTTGGAAATTCAGCAAAGATCCATGGAATACTTGAGATTGATACAATTTGATCATGGGGATTTAGTGGGTCATGTTGTGAAGCCATTTCCTCCATATGATAAGAAGATCTCTCCGTTGTTGTCACGTTTAGGATCAATCAACAAGATAATGAGTGCACCAATCACTGGTCAACAGCAACAACAACAGCAGCAGCAGCAGCAGCAACAGCAAGAATTGTCGCCAAATTGGAAAGAAGGTTATTACCGTATGATTCAATTTGATGCGGGCATATTATATGAATCTTCTTTGATCAAAATATTGTACCGATTCCAAAGGGACAAAAATAAAATTCAAACAATTTTGACTATTTCCAACAAATCTCCAACTGTGATAACATCATTACAAGTATCGATAACTCAACAACAACAAAATCCAACATTCACAACAGAAGTTATCGATATACCCCGTACCACAGTGAACCCTGGTGAAAAAACTGCTTACAAGATTCTAACAACCGTGAGACTAGTTCCTTCAGTTAGCCAGCAACCGATAATCTCATTGAACTTTATGTGTGGGTCTTTTACAACTGTGAACTTGAAAGTGCCCATCATAATTTTGAAAACTTTATCATCTACAAGCCTAACAATCCAGGACTTTTTCAAGAGATGGGATCAAATTTCAGTTTTAGGTGAACAAGGTGAGTTCCTTTCTACCATTACATTGTCTCATAGGTACAACAGGGAAAGTATCAATCGTATGTTGATAAGGTTAGGGTTTTCTATAATTGAACAACGAAGCGAAAATGAGTTCCTCTGCGCTGGTATTTTGCACACCTTACAAAATAATTATGGCTTGTTACTTAACATGAACATATTAGATGATGGTAAGAGATTCGATCTTTGTTTGAAATGCACTGGGGCCGATATTGCTTCAATTGTTGGACAGTCCTTAGTTGATTTATTTGATAATGGCTTTTGATAGGCATCGACGTTAGACGATGCCATCGACACATTAACAAACAAACAGTATGACTTAGTCTTTCTTGATTCTCGATAAAACGCTTCACTGAAATGTTTATATAAACAAGCAAATACTAGTACATTTTTTCATCCCCAATATAATATATATTCAATAAATAGTAAACAATGTATGCAGAAATCGGTGCTTTATCAATTTGGCTTCAAATTTTTGGCAGCGGCGTCATTCCATCTTTTGATAACTTCTTCATCAACTTCTTTGGTAAGATCGTGTGTGTTCTTTTCACTGTAAGTGTAAGTTAATAATCCAACCAATGCAACAACTCCAGAAATTTTGACTGTGTTCTCCTTGTAATTGGCTGGAATGTGCCACCAACCACCGGTGGTAGACCAAACATGTTTGGGGAATGGGAAAAACCCACCTGACATTCTAACTTGTGTGATTCTCATATTCTATATGATGTTGTCTGGTTGTATGATTGAAGATGTTATATAAGTGATGGTTGTAATTCAAATTTACATCATTTTCATTGGGAGATATTTGGCCATTCTGAAATATACTCGGGTACCGTAATTAAGTATGTGTATTTTTAAGAACGGTCGATTTCGATGAAAAATTTCATATTCATTATAACAAGTCAAACAAAAACTTGTTGAAATTGATCAGTTTTCAGCTTAAACAACGTAGAGATGGTTTCGTTGGTTTCTTATGGGAGGTTATCTACCATAGTCAGTGGCCGAATTTTTCAGAACTTGAAAACATCAGTTCTAGGCACCCGTGTGTTGAGATACCAGTCATCAGTTTCATCCCCCGAGGTCAATATAATAGAAGAAGAATCATATGCCAAATCCCCTTTACTTGTTACATTGCATGCTAGATTGGAATTACCTAGTTCGTTTCCCTTGAAAACATTGTCACAAGTTTTGACTTGCCCAACCACGAGAGAACAAAGAGGAATAAATGATAATTATGGGTTGAACATCTTAGGGAAAAATTTGTTGACCTACTACATAACTGAGTATCTTGTCAGTAAATACCCAAGAATACCTTTGCCAATCTTGAATAGTGCCATTAACTCATACATTGGTATTGAAAGTTTATACTATATCGGTAAAAGCTGGGGTATTGAAACAAACGAGACAACAGAGTTTAAGTCCGCTTTGAAGAACGAGTCTGCTTTTTACAAGTTTGGTAAATTGAGATTCAACAACAAGTTCAATGTACCTGAACCAGGTATCACACAAATTTCATCAGCATCCACACAAAATAACGAAGTTTACTCTATAACAGAGTTCCACGCCTATTCATCCGCTGTCAGATCATTGATCGGTGCATTATATGCCCATGTCAATGAATCATACACAAAGAAATTCATCTATGATCACATTTTATCCAGAAAAGTAGAAATTGAAAAAATGTTCGAATTTCAGCAGCCAACAAGAGAGTTATCTAGATTGTGTTTGAGAGAAAATTTGAGTCCTCCTATTGCCAGATTGTTGGCAGAAACAGGTAGAAATTCTGCAACCCCTGTTTTCATTGTTGGTATATTCAGTGGTTTAAACAAGCTTGGCGAAGGCCAAGGTTCCTCTTTGAATGAAGCTAAAACCAGAGCTGCTGTTCATGCTTTGAAATCTTACTATTTGTACCAGCCAGTTGAGTTCAAAACTCCTTCCGATGAAAGCTATAACGGTGGTGTTCTTGTAAGCGCTGGAGACGTTGTTGTCTAAATGAAGCCACATGACTTCAAAAGGTTTGTTATATGTATAATAACAATGTATATAGTATTATTTGTGTGTAGTTTTGTTATACTATGTGAAAGATTACTCATGAATTAAATAATAAAAGGAATTATGTGCAGGATAGTAATATAGCAACCCTATAAATTAAAGCATGATATCCCCTTCTTCTTCTTTACACATATCTCTCTTTCTCTCTTCAGTAGTTAACAAGTTATCTAATACTTTCATATTTTAGAGAAACTAAAATGTCAAACTTATTACACAAGTTGGAAGAAAAGTTGGGTCATTCCACAGATCAAGTCAAGCCAGATAGGGTTCCAGACAATTACTACCAAGAAAATGATTTAGGTCAAAAATACGTCCACGACCATGAACACTCCCATAAAGAGGGTGAGCATTCAAAAGATCAGTCAAGTGGCGAGCACCATTCCAAGTTGCAAGAATACGCCAACAGATCCAAACAAAATCATGAAGAGCAACAAGATTTGAGTCCTGAATCGATCGCTAACGTTCAGAATAGCACTGGCACACCATATGGTCTTCCAAACGATCGTACCAAAAACTTTTAATGTCCATGAGATTTGCGTTATTAGTATTGCATTTTTGGATAGTGGAGCATACTTTTGATTGGGATGTAGGTAAAATAGTATAGCGTTTTTATATAAACTGTCGATTTAAGATCAGTAGACTGCACCAAACAGCCATAGACGTAACCTATTTTATACCCCAAAATTCAAATGATCCGGCACTTCTCTCACAATTGGGTTTATGTGTTGTCTACACATTCTCCAGCAAATCCCTATAGCAAAGGTTACGCGTGTGTATTTGCTTTGAAAATCAGCCTGGAGACTGAAATTGGATGATATTCCGATAAGATTAGTTGATACTTCAGTTAACAGGTTATTGATCGAGCCTCAGCATATAAGGCCTTTAAACAGCAACTCAACTCTTGTAGGTGTGTAGTCTCAAGAAAATTGCACCATTTCCTTCAATGGCCTCATTAAGACCTTGAAATTCCCCCATTAACTCTTATCTACTTGAGTTTACATATTTCCGAAAGGTTCTAAGGATGTGAATATAAATATGTCGTTGGTGTATATGTCTTGACAGTTGAAAAGAATAGCAAGTGCAAGTGTCTTCTTGACGTAATTATGATTCTTGCTCTAATCAATAAGATGTAAGGACACTGATCTCACCATTTTGATATTAGTGGTCTCTTCCACTGGTAAGACTCCGCAACTCAACTGTTTCATTTGGCGACGCAGTGCAATCTTAAATAAGCCCTAAAAGGAATTCATCAACAATCTAATTCAAGTATAATCAAGTGGCATACTGTGGTGTCATGAAAACACCAATTTTAAATTCCCATCAAGAGGCACTAGATATGTAGTTTGAAGAATTCAAATATTCATGCTAAGAAATCTGAAACTTTTGTTTTTTGTAACTGGCTTGAAGACTGATACTAACGCTCATTTGACTGAAATTTTAAGTCCCTATCATTGCTGAGAATGTTTGAAAATCTGGGTGTGCCAAATTGAAAGTGTATCGAAAACTGCATCTCTTTGTGTGGTGAATAGTAGAGGTTAAACAAAAAAGCGTTGCTACAATATTTTAGATGTTGCGTAGTTGCATAATGGGGCAGAATCCCAAGTCTTTATCCATAATCTTAAATCAAAATGTAGTGAAATCAAGTTTATGAAAGTCTAGAATGTTTTTGGAACTACAAATATTGTCAGTTAAACCTGCTGATGTTGTTAGATCAGAAGAAAAACCTTACATGTGACTAGTTTATGGCATTTTTTCAATACATAATTTTGGTTCAATACAAAAGTTCTTACTCTTCAAACAAAATAAGCAAATGAAAGATTGCTACAATCTATTGTGCTTCCATGAGTTTTTGCTTGCGTTAAAACTCAAGCTTACGCAACCCCAAGAAAATTAGAAGTAATACATTATATGAAAACTCTGTGATATATTTGGTATCTAAAATCGTATATAATCATGCTAAATTAAAAAGGATGTTCAAGGTTAATGATAGTATTTCATCTTGAAGAAGAGAATCGTGACGGCAATAACCCTGTAAATAACCAAACACAAAGTCAAAGCTACCATGAAGGTTGAAAAATTGTGATCGAGATTGTAAAAATGCAAGACTTCCTTCCCAGTATTCAACAAACACGAAGTTGAACCATCGTCACATACAAAAACTTCATCTTCAAATCCTAATTTGGAAACTACACCCACCACATATTTCAAAGGATTCAACCAGTTGAATGCTTTGAAAAACTGAGGCATGTGTAAGGACATTGTACCACCCATGAAAATTGCAATCAACATGAGAGAAGATAAAATATTAGTAGCCAAACCCAAATGTGAGAATATAGTGTTGGTAATGATTCCCATGGATTCGCCACAGTTAATGATAACGAAGCAAGAATATACCATGGTGAAGAACATGCCAGCATTTCTTGGTAATCCAATGCCAAACACAATCAAAACCGAAAACGCTATAGATGGTATAATTTCAGTTGGTAACTCATTAACTAAATAGCTTAGACTAAAGGTCAAAACTCCATAAGTTTTATCTGCATACTCCTGGTAAAAAATATTTCTCTCGATAGGATATATGATAATATTGTTCATAAATCCAATATAGTATAGATTCAAAATTTCTTGAATTACTCCCAATCTATTGTCTATTCCAGCTGACCCATTTACTCTACTCAACGGGGCAAAATATAGTGCAAGAGCCCCACCTAATAAAATAAGTTGAATTCCCCTTGCGAAAATGGCATCTTCGGATCTATAAATATTTAACATCTGTCTTCTGCAAATAGTTGAGAAGGTGGTTTTGAACGAATTAGGCTTTCTCGCAAAAAGCAGTATCTGATTTTTTGTGAATGATTGTTTTTCCTTCGAGATAACCTCATCAACTGAATGACTATTGGAAGTTTCGTTTCTCCAAGCAGAGATTAGCTGACGAGATTTTATTTGGTACACATTTGAATCTTCACTTGAATCGAAATTGGTCATGGTGTCAGATATGTGATCAGCAAGATTTGTGAATTGAGGGCAAGGATAACCTAATCTAACAAAATAACTAGCCAAATCATTCATTGCACCATTATAGATAACATGCCCACCTTTTGCAAGAAGCAAAATGTTTTCAAAGTGCTCCATTATCTCATACTTGGGCTGGTGAATACTTAAAATAACCGTAGTTCCTTCTAAAGCCAACTCATGTAGTAATTCAATTATAGATGTTGCAATAAAACTGTCTAATCCCGAAGTTGGTTCATCCAAAAATAAAATTTTAGGTTTGTTCAAAAGCTGTATGGCAATAGATAACCTTCTCTTTTCTCCGCCAGATACACCTTTGACTTGCTCTGATCCCACGAGTAAGTCAGCACAATCCAATAATCCCATTTTTCTCATCAAATCATTAATAAGTATTGGTATATTGTAATGTGTTGCTTCAGGTATTCTAAGTTTTGCTTGAAAATAAAGCGTCTCACGAACAGTTAAGGTTGGAAGTAGATAGTTGTCATTTTGAACAACATATGAACAAATCATTGAAAAGTCTTCTTGCTCAGTGACAACACCATTCAACAAAATTGCTCCACTCGCTCTATATCCCGTTCCGACAGCTAATCTATCTGTTAGAAGATTCAATAATGTACTTTTACCACTCCCCGAGGGTCCCATTATTACATTCAAGCTGCCAGCTTTGAAGTTAGCATTAACACTGTTCAAGATTGTTGAAGACTGCCTTTCACTGAACAACCCTTGCGATGCTATATCAAGGTTGATATCTTTGAGTTGAACGTCTATATTATATGACAGCTCAGAAGTTTGTGGGGTAGTGTTACCTTTCAACATCAAATCCATATCTATGGAGATGTTCTGAATGGAATCGGATTCTTCACCACCAATGGTATTTCTCTTATATTTTGCAATGACGAGATCATAATTTCTAAATTTTAGCGCAACACCCGCAAAAATGTAAAGCCCGAAGAACCAACACAATAAAATGCAAATAGGTTCTTTGATCCAATTAGTGGGGTATCCCAAAACGCTCAAATTATAATCACCAGAAAACTCGTAGCAGTTTTGTTCTTCTGGTTCACAGTCTCCTGTCCAATTCGAAAATTGGTTTGATACTAATGCACCAAAGGCATACCAAAAATATGCGAGGTATTTAGTCCATCTGACATAGACTGGTAGGTATTGAGCGTTTGCAAAATAACCACAGGCACAATTCTGAAGCTGATAATAGATATTCTGTATCATACCACTAAAGGGAAAATCTCTAGAAACAGCAAAACATAGCATAGCAGAGGACATACCAATCAAGTTGACCAACATGGCTACTGCCAAAAATATGAAGAAGCACGAAGCTTCGGGCCTCAAGCCCCACATAAAGTAAGTTATACAGGAAAAAAATAAGGAAACAGGGAAATCCTCCAAGAAAAATTTTGCTATTCTGCGGGATATCAAGAAACCAGGAATGGATATGATATTTTCTGATCTTTCTTTCAAAAAGAACTTTCCATCAATTCTCCACAATCGATCTAATTCGAAAAGTAAGGGCGAAAAACCAACAACCTCCAACATAACATATAAGCAAGAAGTCATAGATCTTATTCCTGCTAAATCTGGATCAGGCTTATAAAACATCCACCCCAATGCGATACCTAATGCTATACTGCCCCCATTTAAACCAAATAAACTATGCTTGTCTCTATAAGTCATGATGAAACAACGTTCAGTCAATACGGCAATCTCGTAAAACAAAAATGATCTATTTGCCATAGACGTGTTCCTTTTCAATAATTTGTCATTGTAATTGAAATGTTCTTTGATTCCTCGAGAAAGATGTGCTAGCGTCAACGGTGCCAATTCTTTACTGCTTTTGGAGGACCAATGTGCCACCAACTCATTGATTCTTTGGATTGTCGAAAGTTCTTTCTCTATAGATCTTGTGTCCTTCACAGAAAGATCTATCAAATAATCAATAATGTTTAACTGCTCTTTTGACAAAGGTTGCTGAAACCCGATAGAATTGAAGTAGCTTTGGGCATTCAATAGTTGACCATAGTAAACCAATCTACCACCCCTTGTCAATAAACAGATCTTATCAAATAAGTCCAAAGTTTCTATTCTTGGTTGATGGATCGATAAAATTATGGTCATACCGTAATTAGTCAAAGTTTTGAGATTTTTCACTAACTGGTACGCATTACTTGAGTCTAAGCCGGTTGTTGGCTCATCCAAAAATAGCACTGATGGTTTGGTGAGTAACTGAATGGCCAATGACACTCTCCTTTGCTCTCCTCCTGATAACGTGGATTTAGTTGTGTCTTTGAAGGAAGAGATAATTTTGTCTCTCACCAGAGTTAGGCCCAACACTTCTATTAATGAGTCCACCAATGTTAGTTTCTCTTTTGAACTATTTTGAGGTAATCTTAAATGAGCCTGATATTTCAAAGTTTCGAGCACCGATAAACCAGGAAGAAAAGCATCAGTTTGTAGTAAATATGCACTTTTGATAGACTTGAAATCAGATGTGGTGGAGTTTGTAAAATCAATTAAACCATCAAATTGTAAGTTTTTGTTGTGGATATTTATTCTCAGCGACAATGTGTTCAACAAAGTTGTTTTACCGCTACCAGAACCACCCATAATCGCCAACATTTCACCTTCACCCAAATCAAATGATACATCATCCAAAATTCTCGTAGCTTCCATCGACTCGATATCACTTTGAATGGTTTCATCCGGAGTCGTGCAAATTTTGGGTGCCCAGTTGAGCAAACTTGATTTCTTCTTTTGCGAGGAGAACACAGTAACTGACAAATTGCGAACTATTAGGCCAATTCTGTCAGCGGGTTCGATATGTAGTATGTCTTGATCGTTCATCGCGAGAAAATATGTGAAATCCCACGGTATGAGGCAGTTTTGCAAAATAGACGCCTTTGAATATACCAGAAAATCAACTTGGAAACGGAAACACCAGCGAAAACACAACCACCTTTATATAAATATATATATATAGGTGTACATATACTTTAAATACAGTGTCGTTATTCATTTCACTTTCTCAAAAAGACATGAACTTTAAAACTAAGAATAGATAGATTTCATTTCCCTAGTAGACATAGGGTCGACACAAGTTTAACTTCGTAACTCAATCTCCATTTATTCCTGGTGATGCCGCCAATCCTCAACACCTAAAATTCAAAACTCTAGCACTGTGAGCAACTAAATCAAATGAAATGAATGGTTTTGGACAGCACGCTGCTTCTACTCGTTGACCCAATCTAGTGGCCCACAAGTTACAACACGCCGAACTTCAGGTATTATGCTTTTATGGATCAGCAGACAATCCCATGCTTAGCCAAAAGACGAGGAAAACAACTGATTTCACTGGTCGGGGAGAGATTTAACATCTTTCTGTAGTGTGGATATCTTCTTGATGTGTGCGTATTCTTGATAGTAAAAGAGATTTAGCAAAAACATTAACTTTGTCATATCGATGTCTCTTTTGATTCCGCATCACCTTCTGTTTTAGCCAAGAAATCCATCTTTTGTGACAGGTGCGAGTCTGCCAGAAAGCGATCCCAGCTCCGAAGCCATGGAACGTATACCTTTGACAGCAGCTTGCCTAGAAGTAGGTCTTTTTTCGTAATAGCTTCCTCCATAGCAAACAATACCGGTCTTAGATGTCAGTGACTGCAACTACTATAAAAGCCTGCCTCATAACGGCAGTAACAGAACATCTCAGTAATGTTCCACATTCATTTGTGCTTGGTCGCTAGGTGTGTCATACGTCTCGTTTAAAATCAACAATATATATATATGTGTAATTTGAGATTATCAATAAAAAAGCTAGCTATCAATAAAAATTACTCTATTAGTATGTCATGTATTTAACACTGGATAAGATCAACAACATCAAGTGTAACCGGATTACACTGTTCACCAATACTGGCATCATACAAGTTATAGAAATCACCAGAAGCACATTGATAGAACTTGGTCTCGTTACCAAGAGCCAAATGACCTTCTTGAGTAATAGACCAACCAGCAGCGTAGATTGCTCCGAATTGAGGAACAGGTCCATCGAACTGGAACTGTCTGCTTTCAACAATTGAACCAATACGGTCTGAAGAATCTTTGAGAACCGAGCCTTGTAAAGTCATGGCCAAAGTAGAATCACTGGCACAAGCAACTGCTAAAACAGGACCTTCTTCGATTTTTTGTTCATATTCTTCTTCCTCTTCTTGATCTTCTTCAACGTCATCTGCTGCTGCATCATCATTTTCTTCGGCCAACTCAGAGTTTTCCTCTTCACCTTCATTTATTTTATCTTTCACTTCTTCAGCTTCATCTTCTTCTGTTTCACGTTTTGAGACTCTCTTGACTCTCTTGGCTTTGGAATCTGCTGGTGCATTTTTGGTGGCTGATTTTGTTTTTACTTTTTTGGGTGATTTGTTCACTGGTTTCTTGTCATTCTTCTTGGCAGTCTTCTTCTTTGCAACTTTGACAGCACTTTGTTGGACTTCTGATTCTGTTTCTTCTTCTTCGGAGTTATCAGTTTCGCTAGTTTCCTCTTCAACAACTTCGGTTTCCTCAGAATCTTTGTCTGTAGTCTCACTCTCTTCTGTTTCGTTGGATTCTGGGGTGGTTTCCAGAACAGCGTCTGATGCTTCTTCGGTGTCTTGCGATTCGTTGTCATTGTCACTGCTTTCTGGTTGCTCGCTGTCGTTGGCTACTTCGTTCAAAGATCCGCTTGAAGTCTCGTTATCGGTCTCGGAGGCTTCGTTATCTGTTGCAGCTTCTTCTTCCTCTTCCTTTGATGCTTCTTGTTGCTCATTTTCACTATCGGCTATATCATTACCTTCGTCAGATTCTACTTCTGGCGCAGCGGTTTCAACAGCCTCATTTGTTTTGATACTGATGGTTGTAACACCTCTTTGAATTTGACCATCATGAATTTGTCTGATGACATCAGCCGTTTTGGTAGGTTTTGGCAAAGTGGATATAGATGTTGTCGTGATGGTCACCTCAACCTTATGGGTATAGGTTGGAATAGCCTTCAAAAAAACACCGTTATCATCTAAAGTGTAAGGAGTGACTGCTACACCAAATTGAGATGGGTAATCTGTCAAAGCGCCAGGAATAAGTTCACCTTCTGGTTTCAACTCAGTCCAATCTTGACCAATACCAGGAGTGTAAGATGCATGGATCCCAGCAAATAACAAAGAAGATGAAATCAAGGAATAGTATGGTTGTTTCATGGTGACAGTTGATAAATCGTCAAATATTCACTAGATGAGAAGGTAAATAAACAGAAAAGTAAAAGAAACGACTTTTATAAATTTATAAGTTTCAAGAGGCCTTATTTGTGGATGATTGAAGCCAATACGAATTTGTGGTTATGGTAGATATGGTGTTGCAACATCCACGAGTTTTTGTGGCTGCAAAAAAAAAATCACAAATACAGTATTAGATGTCTTGTTCCGATATCTCTTCAGAACCCCACGAATGGGCTCCACAACCCGTGTCAGATCCCTAAACCCCATAGCTACACCCAAAATAGCTTTCCAATCTGGTTCAACGTCTGTTTTTTGTCTGTGAGCTAGACATTTGATCTCACATTGCCTGGAACATTGTCGGGCTATCGAATATCTGTAAGTCCGTCACAGCAGAAAGATGGAAGTTTGGAGAGCACCGTTGAAGGAGAAACAACACAATTCCTGCTCTGTTGTACCCCGTTCCTTATTCTAGGTGTCTATTGTGTTTTTCGTTGCGCAATTGGAGTTAATGAAACTGTCAGTTGAGTGTGTCATTTCCTTATACTACGTGTGAACGGCGATCTGATATATTCACACAATACGGCAAATACTGCTACCAACTGTAAAGTGGGTAAACATGATAAAAGTATGTAGGCCGTCCTAGCTTCTGGTCAAAGAGGGTTTAATCTCAAAGCGTAATATAAACAAAGTTAGACTTTTGGTATTGATTTCAAATCCTATTAACTTTAAACAAAATATCATTCCCTAAACCGATAGGATTAGCCTACGATTAGGCCATCTTACCTAACATCAAAACCGAAATAAGAAATCTGACCTGAATAGAAGGAACCTAATTCATTAGGTTTTAACCATTGATCACTGGGATCAACCTCAATCTATCGAAAAGAAGGGGAAGCTCGTAGGAAAGGTTGATCCCAGAATCCTAGACATACAATATCGTAATAGAGCACCAAATGTCGTATGAAATCGGCTGCGAACCAATCAAACACTCGTAACTAAGCTTACATAACGACCAGTGATGAAATATAACCAGATTTGAAGCGGCAAAAATTTGTAAGCCTTAACATTTACTTGAACTGTCCAAAAGATATCAATCAAACCTTTTCGAAATGTTCAGAAAATCCTTACTTCAGGTTGGGTCGTTTGTATGTCTGCTCGGATGTTCTGATACGAAAAGCAGAGGCAAAATTATAATGGGCTGATTTTGCTAGCTACTCATACGTTCAGTCAGCACTTCATTGATCAGGTTACTAATACTCATATAGACACGTCCAACTTTCCAATCTACCTTAACAAGACAACCATTGCTCAAGTTCAGACCAAACTTTGTTAAATTCATTTCCACCGAAACACAAGATGCCATTGAAAAGGCTATCAAGTCATCCAAGGTAGTCTTGTTCATGAAAGGTACTCCAGATTTCCCTCAATGTGGATTTTCAAGAGCAACCATTCAAGTTTTAGGCCAACAAGGTGTTGATCCTGTTAAATTTGCTGCGTACAACGTCTTAGAAGATCCTGAATTGAGACAAGGGATCAAGGAATTCAGTAACTGGCCTACCATCCCTCAATTATATGTTGATGGTGAGTTTGTCGGAGGTTGTGACATTATCATGTCCATGAACCAATCGTGAGTAATTCTGTGATCTTTACATACTTTGAGCCCCATACTAATCCATTGCCAGTGGTGAATTAACTGAATTATTAGAAAAATCAGAAGCCTTAGTTCCAGAAGAATTAGAAGTTGAAGACAGTGATCCTAAGGAACCAGCTTCAGCCAAAGATATCAAACCTGCCGACAGATCCTGAGATTTGTGGGCTAGACAAATATAACTAAATTGTATATACATTATTTAATTGGTCACCTGTATCGTAAAACTCCTTGACCGAATTGCAAGCTCAAATCTACTCAACGTCGTATTAGTATTTTATCAGTGAATATTATAAGGTTTTGAGATACCAGAAAGCGTACTATTGATTTCAGATAGATGGAACTCTAGCAACTCTCATATCACGAAGAATCAAGAAGTTGTTTGTAAGGCCGTAGCGCAATGTAAATACCCGTTTTTCACTGCTAAATCTGGTATGATAACTTAACACATGCATCTGATATTTAGTGTATGAACACATTATTCTATATCTTGGCTTGACCAATTTAGTGAACTGTATCAATGGATACTCATAAAATCAGCATTCAAACCTGAGATAATGATTTTCCCCTGCTAGGCTTTTCAGTTTTGGAAACAGTAGCCAAACCGAGCTTATATCATTGATGGTCATCATTAATAGTATCGGAGGCAGATGAATTGTGAGCTCAAGATACCACAAACATCCCAGCCCACCTGACTGCTTTCCTGATACAAAAAAACCTACTCTAGCTCATACATACTTCAATGAAGAGTTATAATTCCAAGCTTCAAATATGGTGGAGAGTGCTGTGCAACATTCCATATATATTCAGTTCGATTTTTCGGACACAGCTATTTCCACTATTCAAGGCATTATACTCTGAATGATTCAGTGTGTTCATAATTGGGTGAAGCTCATAATAAAGTATTCTTCTGTCTTTTCTTTCTTCTTTTCTTTCTTCTTCAAGAAAGAACACTTTATGAGGAGACATTTCAAGTATGGTTGATATTTTATAAGTACTTACGTAACAGATGGAAAAAGATCAGTGCGACATTTCTATGTGCACTAAAAACGAAGCAAAAATAAATGCTTCAACATTGTGAACTTAACTTCAATATATTGAGATCATCCTGAGTTGTCTATACTCACATCCATAATGGTCAGATCTACTCTCATTTACCGTCATGATGGTATGTACCTGATTTTGAGCCGTCATTTTCAGCGTGATTTGGGTGGTTTTCTGCTCCCACAGAATACCATTGATGCTACGTGTGATTTGTGTTGATTTAAAGTTACTAACATCTACCCCGATAGCTCTTCCATTATCAGGATCTGTCGATGATGATGCCGATAAAAGTTTATTGGAGCAAAAGAAGAAGTGCAAGTTGATCATAAGTAGAATCACACCAAGTTCAGAATCTAGGGCATCGATTGAAAGTGGAAACTGCACCATCCATTACTTGATACTTAATTCCATTATTTATATGTGCATTTGCGATAAATCATATCCAAGAAAGTTGGCGTTTTCTTACTTGGCAGAAATATCTGCTGAATTTGATGGTTCCCATGGTCAGGATGCGTTGAGACCAAACACAAGACCTTACCAATTTGTTCAGTTCGATAATTTTATGCAAAAGACCAAGAAGATTTATCAAGACTCAAGAGCACAATCAAACTTGGACAAATTGAACAGTGAATTGGCCGATGTCAAAAAGGTTATGACCAAGAACATTGAAGATTTGTTGTACCGTGGTGATTCGTTAGACAAAATGAGTGACTTATCCCATTCTTTGAGACAAGACTCGATCAAATATAGAAAGGCTGCCCAAAAAATCAACTTTGATGCCTTGATAAGGCAGTACGTTCCAATTGCTTGCGCTGGTTTGTTTTTTGTGTTTCTTGTCTGGTATGTGTTTCTTAGAGGTTAGGCCCAAAATATCATATGTTTATTTTTCATTATTCAGTTCATCCATTCTTAATCAATAATTGTTCTATAACTTTCATTCATTTTTCTGTTGGAGAAGTGTGTATTCTACTACAAGAAAGCATACATTATTCAATGTAGTATGCCATAATAAACATATCACAGTGTGTGGTGTATTACCTTTAGCTGATGTTGATTGCTAAGGCAGTCACGTGCTGATAGCTGTTTTTCGTAATGGCCTTATATTTTTTTTCAATTGTTGCGAAAATATTATTTGATGATATTTCAAAGATATAACTTAGATATCCAGCCCATTGAATCTGATTTCTGTTGATTATAAGCGATCTATCATCAGATACAGTTTAAAATTTAACGCAATGTCAATATCAGAAGAAGCTTCATCAGAAAATTTGAACAATTTGTTAACACAATTTCAACCTGTTCGATTATTATCTTCTGATCCGCTGTCAAAAACAGTTTCAATTTTAGGACAAATTGAAAGTGAACCTGCAATTTTATCATTAGAAAAAACGCATTTCAAGGTCAGTGATCATGATCTTTATCCAGAAAACAGGATTCCAGCAAAAGTTTTTGATTTGAGTAGCCTCATACTGAACGTTCGTGTAATAAATCAAAATGATATCTACTACTGGGCTTTGGGATCTGTGAACCAGGACATCATCAAGCATCCTTCCTTGAAAATCAATCTCATTTGGCCAGCTACTGAAATTCACATCCAAAAGTACGATGAACAGACATACCACTTGATTACCGAAACTCCTCAAATTTATCAAAAGATAGTGAAACCATATATTGAATCAATGAAGGGCGATAGAATCCAATGGGTTAAAAATATATTGTATCATGGTGCTGAAGCGGATAAAGTTGTTTATAATGACTTGGATCAGAAGAATGGGTTTATTTTACTACCTGATATGAAATGGGATGGTGTGAATATGGATTCTCTTTATTTGGTGGCATTGGTTTACACTGAGGAGATATCATCTCTTCGGGACTTGAGGCCAAAACATAAAGATTGGTTGATTAAGTTGCTTATCAAGTTGAGAGAAGTTGTTCCTGCGGTTTATCACAACAAAGTTAGCTCAGATCAATTGAGAATATTCATTCATTACCAACCTTCGTATTATCATTTCCATATTCATATAGTCAATCTCAAACACAAGGGATTAAACGACGGAATATCTGCAGGGAAAGCTCACCTTTTGGAAGACGTAATTGATCAGTTGGACTTTTTGGGTGAAGAAGGTTTTGCAGCTAGAAATTTGACTTATTTGATTGGTGAAAACCATGGATTATGGAAAGCTGGGCTTAAAGAATATCAAGAGAAGGTTTTGAAAGAGATTGGCATGTCAGATTGAATTACCATACTTCATAAATAATCTTTCCTTTTTGTTGGCCAAAGAAGACATACAATCTTTTGATACTGCGTTCGTTTAGTTATTATATATGATCTATGTCACGAGGACCAGGACAATTTTCGAATAAATCCTCTTGGTTGTTGAATCTTACCCCACAGTAATAACAAAAATTCATCTCTGTTCTCAAGTGCATATGTAGTCGCTGTACCTTTTCTTCCAAACTTAGTTCATTAAATTCAAGAAGTTCAGTATCATCATTTTCGCAGTAAGATTTTTCATCGCGAGCTTCATAATTGACCTTCCGCGTTGATGGGTCTTCGCCATCAAATGCCTTGCATTCACTTATTTTAGCATCTGATATTTCATTCGAACTCGGCTCTTCTCCATCAATCAGAGAATTAGATTCCCTTAATGTTGCATCCTTTTGAAGTTGAATAATATAACTTCTCCACAAAACCGTGAAATTCATGGGATTCGAATTCAAATAATCTCGATCACAATCATTACTCAAATCAAACAATATCCTCTGCATTTTGTTCATGATCTTTTCATTGAGTTTCTCTTGTTTCTCATTAGATATTCGGCTTCTAAAGTTTGCAGTATCTTCTTCATTTATGCCTCTCTCAGTTTTTATTTCTTCTGCACTAGCCCCAATACCTACCTTGTTGATCTTAACTTTCACATCTATTGGTTCCACTCTAGCTCCACTGTTTCCACTTTCTTTGCCTAAACTTTGACCAACTTTGAACCCCATTTTCTGCATGATGGATAGCCCTTTCGAATTCCCTAACAACTGAGGCCTATACTGCGAAATGTGCTGCTCCTCCATTCGTGCTTTGTCATGTATTTCACCAAAAAGTGACTTTTTCAAAGCTTGTTCCCGTTTCAAAGCTTGTACCTCATCGTACTTCTTCCCTGTGTATATCTCATCGTCATGTTTTGGCCTCTTCAACCGTCGACTTTCCATATCATCCTGTATGACTATGGACATGTAATCTTCCCTCTCGTCTTGCTTATCGTGATCAACCTGGTTATTTGCTGCACCTGACTCTTTTTGTGGTTTGCCAAAGCTGGCATCTTTGAATGTCTGGTCTTCATCCAGCTTTTTTTCTGACTTCACGATATATGCTAGTGTCTTGGGAATAAAGAGCTTCGGTTTTTTCACCAATTTTTGTTTTATATCAATTGTTGACTCTTCATCACTGGACTCATCAAACAATGTGACACCTTTTTTCAAACCCATCTATGATATCTGGGATATGTTATAGGGAAATCTCACATCACATTTACGATATCGATTTCTATCTCATGATATCTATACGCTTATATAACTTTGCTCTTCAGAAACCAATATACAAGCATTGTTCGCGCCTTTTTAATATAAAGTAGAGTTAAAAAAGTTGCCTTACAAAAGGAGTGATAAGTTCATTGATCTTGTATATTTTGATGAATAGCCATAATCGAGTGTAATATGTTTCCCAATCAGCATATTCAGTCTGCTCCTATTTCTAGAATGGCTTCATCTGTTAGATTGAATAATCATATATCATCGATGCCTCTGACACCCATACCCAACTCCAGAACACACACAAACACCATACCAGAGCATCTCCAAGAACTTCAGATATTCAAAACATTGAATGAATTCGAAGAACAGTTGTCTGAGTTTGCCACATCAATACAAAAGTTTAGTCCCAGGACTGAAATTGTGGATCAGTTGATCAAGCTCGATAACAAGCTCCACAGTAATGTGCAAGACATAATTGAGCATCAAAAATTCGGTGAACAAATAAAAAACATTCAAACAATCGTTGATGGATATGACGAAGATAACAAGAAGATATTAAGGACTTTGATTGAATGTAGGAATGATTTGCAGGCTTTGCCTACCCTAGAAACTGACTATGATACAAGGCAGCATGAGACTACCATACAGGCCACTGATTTATTACAATATGCCATGAAGCTAGCCAAATTTACAGTAGCACCTCCTACTTTTGATGCTGGGCCAAACAATTTTATATGGCCTGCTGAGGACGCTTTGCGGAAAGGTATGTTAGCTACGGCTGCATTATGTGCTGATAGATTGGTTGCAGTCGATGGAGCGACCGTTGAGATAGCATCCACTATAGATAATGAGAAGGAGGAAGCAGAGAGTGTGGACTTAAGAAGATCTTCATATACTCTGTTCCATGCTAACGAAGATAATAGTAGTAATGCTTTAGCAGATTTGGACTTATTTGATCCAGATGAGGACGACTACTGATAACGAAATCTTCTAATAGAATTGGCCTATCCATAAGAGAAACTTCTTAATGATAATGTAAAACATAGAACTATAATATAATAAATTAGGAAAATAACTAAAGGAATTTCTTGATGAAGGCGTTAAGTGATTGAGGGATATTGTAGTATTGTCAAAGAATTAGGAAAAAAGAATTTCTGTAACTTAATCTTTTTTAATTTCCGAAGAACCCTTAGTAGGGAACAAAGAGCTGACTTCTTTGGTAAACGTCTTATAAGCGTCTCTCAAACCCTCTTCAGCATCCATGGAACCTCTCCTCTTCCACTCTTTGATTTGTTGCTTGAACTCTAGTAATTCTTGTTCAACATCTTCCTTGTTTATTTCATCAAAATCTGCAGCTGGGACCCCAAGAGCCAAACCTCGTTCCTCTTCTTCTTCTTCCTCCTGAACATTTCTGGTTTGAGATTTCAGGTCAGATATCTTCAATTCTGGCGAAGCAGTTTCGATAGGTTTTGGATGAAACTGTTTGATGTAACTCGTCACTTGTTTGCTCAAAGGACCCTTGAATAAAAATAAAACGGAAAACATACCCCAAAGAAGAAAGTAGTTCACGGTTGACCAAGCATAGAAGGAACGCTTAAAATCAAGTAAAACGAAAGGCTGAACAGCAAATCCAAAAGCTAGTTGAGTAACAAAATAGCAAATGATATCGTAAAGAAATTTACTACTTTTTGGAGTTTTACCATCAGCCTGCAAAAAAATTGGGCGGAAATTACGTCTGAAAACTTTACCGCAAGTTTGTAAAAAAGCACCACAAGCAAAACTCAAGTAATAGCCTGGTCTAGTACCATGCCAAAATGCACTAGTCAAAAAGGTGAATAAAGTTGATTTAAAACCTGGCTTTTTTCCTGGTCTTGCAATTCTCAAGTAAACATAATTTTTGAGCCATTTATTTGTATTCATATTCCAAGCCTCCAAACACACGTGAACGTTCTGACCAGTTTCAAATGCCCATGGATCTATATTCTGAACCCTATTCCACAAAAACTTTCCAGATTTCGCATCATAACCGTTGTAACCAATACCACATAAGATACAGCCACCTTCAGCAATAAGCCAGATGGCATAGTATTTCAATCTGTACGTAAAACCTAAGATCCATAAGTAGAAAATTTTATAGAAAAAATTGTTGAGCTTGAAAGCAGGGTCTAACATCTCTTTAACACTGACGTGATCACCAGCTTTGACCCAAACAACGGCCCAAAATATACCCTGAAGAACTCTCATAAATGCGACTCTTCCACTTCTTGGAATCTTTCTTTTGCGAGTACGGCCAGGCCTTTTGGACTCAGGAACATCATCGAAAAGTTCTGAACGGATAAATTTCTGATAATCAGCAAAATCAAAAGCGGGACCCGTCAATAATGAAGGGTAGAAAAACGTGTAGCCACAGTACTCCAAAATGTTAGGGTGTTCAGTAACAATTCTTGATTTGGTGTAATCGTTCATTCCAACACTAGGACTTCTCCCATCGTAGATGTTCCAACCAAACGCCGTCAACTTCATGACTAAAACCATCTGTGACCCAGTGATATCAATCTTTCGGATGGTGTTATCGCTGAAGAATTGAGCGTGCACATGATTTGAGGCCAAATGTCCCATGAGAAACACGAAATTGATCCAAGGCATAGCTGGTGTTCTGACATAACGAGTAATCAAGTAAGTTCCCACCGATGACAATACCAACGTTCTGAACCCAGTGGTAATGTCCAAGATCCCAAAAAGATAGAAAGCTGACACACTAATAATGTATGCGTTCTTCAACGTATAGTTTCTGTCTGGGAGACGTTTAAAAATGGCGCTGAAAGGAAAAGACAAAAAACTGCAAATAACAATCTTCAAATTGTTTTCGTCAATGCCGCTTAGGGCTGAAAGCTCAGCAATCTTGTTCTGTATGATGGCTATCATGACTTGAATGGATTTTTTCCAATTTTTTAGCTGCTTTGCTCTTCTTTTCTTGTGATTGACGTATAAAATTGTTGGAAGGCCATAAATTCGTGTTGCTCAGAAATATATATTCACCTCTCACTTCGATCAACTCGATATTCGCACATGAGGCTCATCACCAAAACGATTGTTGCTTCCCAACGATCAATAACCTCCAATGATATGGTTTCCAAAACCTTTTTTGGCATTTCTTACACGGAGGTGTTTCTTCTCATTATTCTGCTACCTCAATCAATTCGTGTCGTTTGCTGTTCTTAACAACAATTCGCCAGGTATTCGCAACACGTCCCACCGGAATGCACACACCGAGACTTGAATTCAGTCACCGGTGCAAAACGAGGACCCATAATCAAGAGAATCTGCTACAGACCCTCCACACAAAAAAAAGAAAAAGCATAGCGAAGAGGACTCTATTAAAGAGGTTCATCTTGAGGGCCTCATCTCAAAGCAAGGCTATCGGCCATTACGTCTTAAAGCATATGTGACCTGACCTACGTAATTACGGAATTGTCAGAATACGAAACCTCGGACTATCCATTTTTCACGCCATTCAATACACTTTTATCTATTCTATCTTCTCCTTCTTCTTTCCTATATACTAGTTCTTGATACAAGACTTTCGAGATGTTGAGAGGCCAACTAGCTAAAAGAATCACTGGAGATGGGCTTCCAAAGTGGACGCGCTCAAACTTTACTCGTTTTAGTAGCACAGAAGCAAAAAAGTCGCCTACGGGTGTAGTGTTCATGAACATGGGTGGCCCTTCAACTGTTCCAGAGACTTATGACTTTCTTCTCAGGTTGTTTGTACGTACATTCCACGTTTTTTTTTGATTGATATTGTTTTCTAACTTGCATAGTCTGATGGTGATTTGATTCCTTTCGGCAGATTCCAGAACATATTGGCCAAATTCATTGCCTACAGAAGAACGCCAAAGATTGAAGAGCACTATCGTGAAATTGGTGGCGGTTCTCCAATCCGTCGCTGGTCTGAATATCAGTGCACAAAAGTATGTGAAATATTGGATAAGACATCCCCCGAAACCGCTCCACATAAGCCATATGTTGCCTTCCGTTATGCCAACCCATTAACAGAAGATACCTTGAAGCAAATGTTGAATGATGGAATCAAGAGAGCAGTCGCTTTTTCCCAATATCCTCAGTTTAGTTATTCTACATCCGCCTCATCTATGAACGAGTTGTACAGGAATACTCTTGAACTTGACCCAAAGAGGTCAATAAACTGGTCATTTATTGATCGTTGGCCAAAACACCCAGGCTTGGTTAAAACGTTTGCTAATCATATCAAAAAAACTATCAGCGAGTTTCCTGAAGATGTTCAAAAAGATGTAATTATTTTGTTTTCAGCTCACTCGTTGCCAATGGAGATCGTTAATAAAGGTGATTCTTACCCCGCTGAAGTTGCAGCCACTGTCTACTCTGTTATGGAAGAATTGCAATTCTCAAACCCTTACAGATTAGTTTGGCAGTCACAAGTTGGTCCAAAACCATGGTTGGGTGGTCAAACTGCAAAAATTGTATCCAGATTGGAAGAAAGTGCGAAAGGCATAGTTTTGGTTCCTATTGCTTTCACGAGTGATCACATCGAAACGCTACATGAAATTGACATCGAGTTAAAAGAAGACTCAAAATTCCCTGAAAAAATCAAAAGAGCTGAATCTTTGAATGGTGATCCAATTTTCATTGAGGCTTTAGCTGATATTGTCAAAGAACATTTGAAATCAGGCGAATTATATTCCAAACAATTACCTTTGGATTGCGAGTTAGGTGTGGTAAACCCTGAAACCACATTCAAGCATCCCTCTGAGTTATTCGGTGATCACTCTAAAAAATGAGTGTCTGTTTATGAGAAATGAAACTGTATATACTGATTGAAGATAAATGAGGAGATTTCAAAGACGTCACAAATCTTGTCATTTTACTAGATCCAAAAATTGTACTTTCGGTTATGTGAATACAACTTCTTTAGTGTTGAGAAATTAATTTCTTTATTAGATTAAAATTTTTTAAAACATTACATGTAAATAGTACAATCCTCAAAACTTGAAAAAATAATTCTAAAATACAACCATACATGACGCTGCCCTTTTAAGAACGAGCAGAAACCAACTTGAACCCTTCCTCCAAAGTCTGACTTATCAGATCGTTTTTGTAAGGCAAAGTGTTCAAAACAAAAGCAACGTCATTCCACTGTTCTTCATTTTCAGACTTGATGAGTCTAGTAAGTAACTTTTCTGCCAATTGTTTTTGATGCTTCTCCTTTTCAATGAAACTCAATAAAAATCTAACAATCCTCTTCATAGATTCTTTCGTGAGCATTTCATCGTTGGACAAACCACTAAAAATATCAATGAATCCATTATATATAGCATTGTCTTTGGTTGCCAACTCAGTAAAAAATAACCTACACATGTCGGATATACCTTGATCGGGATTTTCCAAGCATTTAGCCATCTGGGCGAGTTGTCCTTTGACCTTAACCTGACCAGCTAAAATCAAAAATGTCACTGTCATCAAACATGTTCTTTGAACCATAATATTATCATCAGTCAAACGACGGTACAAGAAATCTGTGTTTTCATCAACCAAGTTGTTGAAACAAACAGCCATATCACCCAAGCCCAATACAGCATTACTTCTTATTATTGGATCGGGTGATTTTTCCATGATTGTTATCAACAATATCAAGTTAGCTTCGCAATATTTGGATGAAACACACATTAACTTCTCCATACACAATACAGCTGATCTTTGCAACGTTTCGTTATCATATTTCACGTTGTTGGAACAAATCTCTGTGGCGAGAGGTCCAAATCTTGCCAATAAAGACTTTTCGCCATATAATAACTCTCTCTCTTTGATGTATATGACAGCATCAGTAAAATCATCTTCTGAAGTACCACCAATCATCTCTAACTCATTTTCAGCCTCTTTGTCTTTATCCTTTTCTTTTTCTTTATTTCTCTCTACTTCAGCAGCAATTTTTTTCTTTTTGAATTCAGTTTCACATTTTTCCAAATGTACAATGGTTTTGATTGCAACATGACCGACAACAAACAATAATTGAGAAAGAGATATAACTTGAGACTCACCCGGCGAAGGTTCATCGAATACCAGCATGGTTTTCTCTTTTATGATGTCCGAGCATACTTCGTCTGGGTGAGTTGAAACATTGTATATAGCACTAACAGCTTGTTCTGCAACACTATACCATTCTGGATCTGTACTGTATACCAAAACAACGGATTTGAGCTTTTCAATAGCTTCATTCTCTCTTGCAATTCGAAAATGTGTATCACCCTTGTTATTTTTAGCACTAGGAACGATCCTTTGCAAAGCAATACATGAGTATCTGGCAATAACTAAATCTTCCTTACCCCTTTCACCAAGGCCGATATTAAGTAAAGAATCCAACCCTTTCAAGCCAATTTCGTGATCAGCCAAAGCCAACATTCCTAGTATTATGATGGCTCCACGACACTTTTTTTTGGAGTACTCCTTTTGCTGGAAATTATATATTTGCCATAGTACTCTTATAACAGAATCAGAAACTAGATCGGACTCATACATCGAGCATAACAATTTTTCTAATGAGGCTAAATCAGCGACAGAAGCTGAATAAGTCAACGAAATCAAATTCTTTGCAATGTAAGCAGCGGATTCTATCTCAGATGCATTCTTAGGGGCCGTGAAAAACAAATCACGATAACAGTCAATCAAATGGGATCCAATGCTCTTTCCCTCATCTGATGATCCTTTCATCCAGATCAAATGTAGCATTCTGCGAATACCTTCAGAAGCATTTTCTATGGCATAAGCATCGGCCAAAACAAAAAAGTCCATAGTCTCGAGTACTTCATTTCTATTTTTCGAATATAACAATTGCGAAGCTATCTCCGTACCTTTATGAAGAGCTTCAATAAATTTTATTGCTTCATTGTAGTACTGAACCGTTAACTTCAATTTGTATATAGCATTTATATCGTTGGGAGTGGTTTCGTTGGTGTCAGCATTTGTTTCAGCGCCATCAGTCTCAAAAGGATTTGTGTTTGCATCTTCCTCTTCTATGACTATTTCTTTTCTTTTCTTTTCATGTTCTTGGCCATGTTCTTGTTCTTGGTTATCGTCATGCGCTTCATCCATCTCCACATCTGAATCAGCTTCTGGTTCAAGATTGGTAACGGATGAAGTTTTAGTTAATTTTGCAGTAAGAGTCTCTAACTCAGAAAAAGCATCCCCATGCCGTTTTTTCCAGACTTTCAACGATAGTTGAGTTCCGTGTAACATAGCAAAAGGGTGAGTCAAAACTAACTTCGACATCAATCTAACAGAATTACGACGAACCAACGTACTTTTGTCTTCCAAACTTCTTATTGCCAATTCAACCATAGTCTGCCTTTTCCTGGTAAATTTCACATCAAGATCACACAACTTAGACAAGGCTTGTATTGCTTTCGTACGAACATATGGGTTTTGATCTAGAAATCTTTCTTCAAGCAATGTTATCAAACTTTCTATTTGATTATTATGACGTTCTAGTTCTTCTTCATTTTTACACAATTCAATTATGATATTACCACATGCCTCAACCACTGAGCATCTTAGGGTTTGATTTGAGTTATCTAACAATTGCGCGATAGAAGACATTTGTTTCATCACACCTCTGGGTGTTAACTCGGATAATTTGACCAAAAATTCCGATATAGACTTAGGGCCATTGTTGTCATTGGCATTAAACTCAATATTCGACACTTCTCTTAAAACCTCCTCCGTCAACTGACTGTAATCATACTGCTCAGTCAATATTTGAAGCAATTCTGCCATTGTACCTGTTAAATGAACAAAGTAAGTCAAATTTTGAATGATAGCGTTTTGAGCAGCTGATGCGTGCCCATGGTATTTAACACCTAAACAAACAGCTTTAAACATGTACATCCTAACTGAAACTACCTTCACTCTTTCCGGTGTTTCCATTAACATATATATTGGTCTGGTGAAAAGTCCAACATATAAGTCTTTTTCTGGCGTGGTGATGAAAAGTTTGGATAAATCAACTTTGAATATTGTACAAACAGCTTCCATTGCTGTTTCAAGTTGCTGGCAATTGCTTTTCCACTCTTGGACAGCTTTGGGAGAAGGTTTTCTCATACCAGGTGCTGATACAGCGCCAGAGTGATCTTCAGCACCCAAATAAGTCAAGAGGCAATGCATCAAGTACCCGTAGAGTTCAAGATAGTGTCTGTAAATAGGAAAGGATTCAACCTCACCGGACTCCACAACATGGTAGGTTGATTCTGCTTGGTTGTTTGAAGATGATGAGATCAAATACGCCAACTGCTTCTGTAGATTGGGCTCTAGGCTTGGATAGGCACTATGGATTGTTAGCTCTCAAAAATGCATTCTATTGCTTCACTTGCAAAAGTACGTACTGTATCAAGTCTTGCAACGAGGAGAATATCTCAGGTCTGCTAATCGCCTCTGGCGTCAAAGCCAAAGCATCAGTAACTTCGCTTAATTGTGATTCAGCTTCTTCGATGGAGTATTCATCTTTCAGTGAGTCCTGAAAAACTGTCAAAGACTCAGACAAATTCCATTCCATGTTATCAGTAGCTGGATTGTGGTACTCTTTTATGGTCTGATCGTGAGAGATATTCTGTTATTTATTTGCTACATCATAATGTAAACAAAGCATCAACACGAAATATAACTTCAAATACAAAATCTTACTAATCGGTGCGGCTCGGATATTTCATTATGGATCAAGCTCACACCGAAAGACATACTGATACTATTAAGGCTGACAATTGGCCCGAGGAGTAAATGATAAGTGGAAAACTCAAAATCACTTACGTGAAGCCAAGCGTGTTTGTTTAGTATAGCTACAAGAATGAGTTGAGATCACGGAACTAAAAGATTCATAAGCTATTAATACACATTAACTATTATAATATTTATAAGTTCTAATATTCAAACCAAATTATTCGTAACATTCGTCGTCATTCAGAAATACAGATTCAATCCTTCAATTTCGCATATCCTTTGACTATAGCTTTTTCAACACCAACCTTTTCATTATCCAACGCTGCTAACAAATCTCTGAGAACAACGCCTTGCTCTTGCCTGGCTTCACGATATCTTATACCATTATCACCTCTAGATGCTATCACAGAATTAGACCTGGAACCAGCTCCAGGTGTACCCCCAGTCATCCAACTGTACTTCTTCTTCTTGGAAGAAGTCATCATCGCAGCTGTAGCATTGGCAGCTCTGTGTAAAGTTTCCTCTGCACCAGCCCTTTGTTGATCATCGTTTGCAGAATCGATACCCAAGGCAATTCTCTTTTGAACTCTCTTTTCCTCCTGCTCTTTCTGCTTAGTTGCAACATCTTTCAAAGCTCTTGAGATTTCACTTCTTCCGGATGCTGCGCGAATTACGCGCCGTCTATGTCTAGACAAAATGACTGAGTTGGTAACAATATTTGAAAGCCAGTTTTCACAAGCAGTTGAAACAAGTTGTAAGATGTCAGCTTCACTGTCAAATATTTGTCTGACCCCGTTTTCATTTGCCACCTTACGCATAAATGGAGCCAATTGTCTTGGGTCCAAAAATGGTAGAATTGGCTCGATTGGCTTTGAGTATGAGGGTTTACCAATTCTTGACTGCCTGGAAGCGTTTAACAAGTCTTGTTCTGCCCTGACATCAATACCAGCTGCAGTTAAAACATCTGCTAGCTTTTCTGGATCGACTGGAGGAAGAGAGCCATCTTTATCTTTTTCCTTTTCTTTATTCAAATTGATATTACTGTTGCTGCTGTTGTTGTTGATAGTTGTATTTAAGTTGCTCATAACGTTAGAAGTACCGGTACCAGTAAGTTCATTCAAATTGGGCGTGTAATTGACTGAGCCAACAGGCACTAATGTTACACTCAGCGGTACTGTTGTTTGGGGCGAAAGTGATTTGAACCCGTTGTTATCAATATTGAATGTAGATGTGACGTTGCTATTCTCATCATTTTCATGAACAGTAATGTAGGCTTTGTTCGTACTAATATTGCTTTTAACACTGAAATCCGTATTATCATTATGAATGTCATTGAACTTATCATCCGCTTTATTATTAGTATTGGCATTGCTTGGTTCAGTGCTGTTTGGGGATGTTTGTTTGCTCAATGGAATCAAACTGCTATTATCTGTCGGAGCTGATGACGCATTCACGGTTGCTGGTTGAGCTGTGCTCTTGTTTGAGTTAGCTTGTTTAGCAGTTTCAGAATCATAACCAAGCCAAGTATTAGTTTCCTGTCCACTCACATTGACTGGCGTTGTAGAAAAAGAGCCTGGTGTTGAAATGTTATCTGCTATCCCAGGCAATGTGTCAAGATTCAATGGATCGCTAACGCTACTATTATCCTGAACGTCTGCTTGACTGATTGTAATGTCATCTAGTAATGGATTGTCAGAAAATAAACCGTCAAATTCATCCTTTACCGCCGATTCTTGCTTTATTCTCTTTGAGTTATTTTCTTCTTCCAGTGATGATTGTTGGCGCTTTTGACCAATATCTGTTTGACTCTCCTGTGGGGTTTCACTCATTGCAATGAGTCTCCACTAAACAGTTTATCCAGTTCAATGACATTAAACCATGATGGATTCTATTTGGCGTTTCTTGTTTATCTTCATCATTTTCGAAGTTTCTTTCCGGGTAATTTAAAATATTTTTTTATTCCTAATTTTTTTTTGTACTAGATCTAAAGGTAAGAGATTTGAGGGCAAGTAAAAAGAATCCAACTCCTTCAACCTCGAAAGAACCTTTTGAGATTCCGAATATTATTGTTGTTTTGATCAGTTTCTCTTGAAATAATGTCACAGCCAAAAATAATAACTTTTCAGGGTCATAGGAACTTCAGACTAAGATTGGTTTTGTCTACATTATCAGGAAAAGCCATAAAAATCGAAAAGATCCGTTCCAATGACATGAATCCAGGTTTGAAAGACTATGAGGTGTCTTTCCTCAGATTGCTAGAAGCTGTTACGAACGGTTCCGTTATTGAAATCTCATATACTGGTACAACTGTCATATATAGACCAGGTATAATCATAGGTGGTTCTATCTCACATACTTGCCCTGACTCAAAACCAGTTGGTTATTTCATCGAATCCATGTTATATCTTGCGCCATTTTCCAAAAAGAAGTTTTCCATTTTATTGAAGGGTATCACAGCATCTAAAGAAGACGCTGGGGTCGAAGCTTTGAAATGGGGATTGTTACCTATCATGGAAAAATTCGGAGTAAGAGATTGTTCCATAAATACTTTGAAAAGGGGATCTCCTCCTCTCGGTGGTGGTGAAGTTCACTTGGCTATCAATCATTTAATACCGCAACCCATCACTTTACATGCGACAGAAATACCAAAAATCTCTGCTATAAGAGGTGTTGCCTATTGTACAAGAGTCTCACCATCCATGGTCAATAGAATGATCGATTCTGCTAGGGAAGTTTTGAGAGCAACTGGGTGTCTGGTTGATATAACTGCGGATGTATGGAGGGGCGAGAACGCTGGTAAGTCACCTGGTTTTGGTTTAACTTTGGTCGCCGAGTCCAAAAAGGGCTGGAGATTTTTTGCTGAAGACATTGGAGGTGCTGGAGAAACACCTGAAGATATAGGCGAAAGAGCGGCCTACAAACTTTTAGAAGAAATTTCGAAAAGTGGTGTTTTGGGTAGAAATCAGTTGCAGTTGGCTATTGTATATATGGTGATAGGTAAAGAAGACATAGGTAGACTCAAAATCAAAAAAGAACAAATTGACGAGAATTTGATTAGTGTCTTCAGAGATATCAAGCATGTGGTGGACACTGAAGTCTTTTTGAAAGATGATGAAGCTGACGATGATTGTTTTATTGCTACTATCAAAGGTATTGGTTTCCATAATGCTTCCAAAAAAATTGCATGATTCTTTTGTATTTTACTTGTTATACTAGGTGGTTTTTTGACTGATTTAAAAGAATAATTATTTTCAACTATATAAATAACGTAGAAATGTAAACATAAACCGATTTTTTTTTTCGAATTAAGCAAAATGTAAACAAGCTATCTTCTTGAAGGCATATTCTGCAACTCACTGTATAGTTGACTGATATTATCTTGGTGTAAATCAGAAAACTTCAACCTATTCCCAGCCCATGCTTGAAAAACTTTTATAATAAGGTATTGCGTTTCCTGAAAAGCTAAAAACTCATGAAATAAGCATTCCTTTATCAACCAATCTCTGTTTAATTGGTTGAAGATTTCCTGTTTGTCTAACAATATGATATTTTTTAGTTTATCAACTTCGGAACCCCTCGCGTCTGGATATGTGTTTAGTTTTTGCAATTTTGCCTCTGTTGACTCAATCTTATCCTTCAATAAAGGAATACTGTTACCTCCCATTTTGGCATGTCTATCAAATAAATCATTGATGCATAATAAATAATCTAGGTAACTTTTGAAAGATTCCATGATCTCAAGATTCGTCCGTGAAGCTTCTTCATTCAACAAGTCTTGAGCAATTGTCAATCGCTTGGAAACCATATTTAGACCCACGTTTATTGAATTAATATCACTAGGTTCGGAAGAATATATGCTATCTGAAAATTTCGAAAAGGAAGATAATATATCCGAAAATCTTTGATTGTCAAGTGCCTGTTGCTGTTCTCTTTTTTCGTGTCTCTCCACTAATAGTGTTATTCTACTCCATTGCTCTATCAAAGCTTTGATATCTTGCTCGCACTTATAAAAACTTTTCATGAAATTTTTATCCCAGTTGCTGATGAACTCGGTGGAAATTTTTTTGCCCTTGAATTCTATAGACTCGTCTATTTTAGCCTGTCTCTTCCAAGTGTTCAAGTCAGTTGGCACACTCAAAAAGTTTATGACTAAAGGTTCTTTTCCGAGAATTGGATGTTTAACCAACTGGTTCAAAAATCTTGAAAGCCCCCGACGCCTTTTTTGAAGGAATTGAGAATCAGGGGATGATCCTACTATTTTATTAGTAGCTGCAGCTTAAAGAATAGCCCGTGATAAAATACACATACCTGAAAATTTTTTTGGTGGTAAAATCGGTAGCACCCTAAATGGATATTTTTTCAATAATATTTCAAGTAGCCTGAAAATTGTTAGTATCGTATGTATAAATTAAATTTCAAGTTCAACTTACCAAACAAATTCTGAGTATCTCCTTGTGACCTTAGTACCAGAACCACTCCCGTTAAAATCTAAATTGTGAGAAATCAAATAATTTATGTGCTTGAAGAGTAAACCTTCCTTTTCTGGAATTTCTTTGATAAAAACTCTATCAGGTTCTAATGGCTTGAATCGGTCTCTTATTGTTCCTATCCACTTGAATAATTCATTATCACTCATTTTGTTTTCATTATATATGCTAACATTTGTCTGCTCGTCACTGAGTAGAGGTTCATTGGGAGGTGATAATGAGTTATTAGCAAAATCGTTTGAGGTCGAACGCGAATGAGATAATATGGAAGCTTGCGTATTTGAAATTGATGTCCCCTTACCATCTGTGTCACCCCAGCCATCATCCAATTGAGGAACGGCCATAGACTTCGAAAGTGGAAATGTGCTTGATGATAGTTCGTCAATTGTAGTATGGGAACCAACGTGTATCAAGGCAGCAACTGGAAAATTGGGTAACGAGCTTTTTCTCATCTGTAAACTAACAATATTACCGTCACCTTCAAAGTTGTACTCCAATGCGATAAGAGCTAGCATTATGTAGAATTTTGATTCTGTTATATTGTTTTGCAAATCGTGAGAACTGAACGTACTTAATAATCTCTCTTTTTGAGAACTAGAAAGCCCCACCTCATCAATCAAAGAACTTATAATACTCATTGTAACATAGCCTTTACTTTTCACCAAGGAAAACTGTTCACGATATGATTGTGGAACTGAATTGATATTTATGTCTATAGAGTTGTTATTTTGTATATGCGGTCCTTCTGATAACGGATCGGCCCACGTATTACTCAATGAAGGCAAAGACCAAGGATCAGTTGGTTCATTATCAAAAATACTATGATCCATAGTACCAATTGAGATTGAAAAATGAAGGGTTATCTAATGCCTTTCTTCTATTGTTTCTAGTTATTTTGGGAAGAATTCAATCGTTATATAGATGCGTTTATCGATTCCTTTTAGGTCTGAAGATCGTAGTTGAAGTTCGTTTACTAACATTCTCGGGGCTCGCAACCATATATAGAGGGCAGTTTAAAGTCACTTTCCTATACGTGAAAGAATCGAAGAATTCTATTGTTTTCCTTGTATTATCATTCTTTAATCTAATGAAAGCGTTTCTGCGTGAGCGAATATATATTTACACTCAGGTCGTCCAGCAAAAAGCTTTTTCATGCAGCTATTATTTGATGTAATCTTAGTTTTGTTTTTGATTCTGCCTTCTAAGCTCAGTAGCTCTTCTCTCGAAAGCCTTAATCATGATTTCAGTGACCTTCTGATTGAAAATGGAGCTGACAGTATTGTACAAACCGTTGTGAAATTGGTACCTCAACTTCAATTCAACGTTACACGCATCCTTTCTATCGGATTTGGTAATGTTCCATTCAGAATATAGGTCTTTGAACAAAGACGCGGTATTGGATTCAGCCTAGAGCCTTGTTAGTTATTCCTGTTCAATCAGTGTGGGAGGAATCAAATCAAAACGTACAATCACTTGGGTTTTGTTGGTGCATGTTAACTTGCAAACGAACGTTTCATCGAATTGTTTCCAACCAACTCTTAAGCCAGCTTCTGTGGGCTGTGAAAGAGCGTCTCTCTTGTTGACAAATGAGTCAATGCAATATGGAATAAAATGCTTGTAAGACGCCACATCTTCTACTGCTTTATAAACAATTTCTTGAGGATGATTCAATCTTCTGCGAACGACATACGACTGAACAGAAGAGTTGTCTGAACTTGTAAAAAAATTCCTTCTCTGGAGTCTTTTGCAAACTGACTCCCCGATGGAGGGTTTGAGTTTCAACATCTCTCAGCTTAACTTTTTGCCGTTTTGATGATGAAAACAAACCAAACAATTCTGTGAACTTTTCAAAATTCTTTTCATTCAATTCGTTGCAACAAAACCGATTTTCAGATTCATGAAATTTAATTGAGTCGGGAAGATCAAAATAAAGACCATATTATTGATCAAGAATGTCGTTTGAAATAAACTGGGACAACTTGATAGCTGATGGTCTACTAAATCGGCAAATAAAAGCGTTCTTGGATAACCAATTTAAAAGTCTCTCTCTTCCGTCCTTCGTCAATGACCTATACGTAGAAGATTTCAGTTTGGGGACTATCCCACCAGATATAACAATCAGGCATATTGGTGATCCATTTCCTGATTTTTATGAAGCAGATTGTGCCAGTGAGACAAGTGAACAGGAAAATGAGCAACACCAAGAAGAAGAGAAACAAAATCCCGAAGGCCAAAGATACAGAACGAATACATTTTCCAAACAAGGTGAGAACATGGTACCAGTTGACACCGGTGAAGACCTTGCTGAATATCAAAAAGAACTATTACATCTGGCGACATCTCGCAATGACATTTCATCTATACTGGAAGAGCAAGACAATGTGTCACCAATAGCAAAGAATAATGCACTGCCAAATTTTAAGCGCTCAGACCTGGAGTCAATATCTTTATTGATAGGCCCTAACAATTTGAACTATTCACAGAACTTCAACATGAACAATGTTGGTATTGGATACTTGAATCACGAGCCATCCAACTACAATGGTATATCGTCCCCCAAGGCGTTTTTATCGCATAATAGACTAAATTCCACAACTACATCAAGCCCACCAGCACCTTCGAAGATAAAAAACTCTAAGCCAGCTAGCGAAAATGATGTTCAGTTGATAGCGGAAATAAATTACAAGGGCGACTTGAGGATAGAGCTTTCAGTTAGTTTGTTGCTCAACTATCCATCGCCTAATTTCATTTCGTTACCAATAAAGCTAGAAATCACGGACTTGGAAATTCATTCGATTGCGACCATTGCATACCTTGACAAGAACATATACTTCTCTTTTCTCTGTGATATAGATGACAGTAACGCAGACTACTTCGCATCCGCTTCCTCTGCCACCAGTGGAACATCGTCGGGCGGGAACATAGTGGATTATCTCACCAGTTCCAACAGAGAGAGAATTGATATAATCAAAAGCATAAGAATTGAATCTGAGATTGGGGAAGCTGAAAACAATGTTTTGCGAAATGTAGGAAAGGTTGAAAAATTTCTAGTAGAGCAGTTGAGATCAATCATCAGAGATGAATTGGCATGGCCTGGATGGATTTGTTTTGATCTTTCTCCGGAAGAAGAGGAAAACTCTACGGATGACGAATAATTATAATAAATGGTTAGCACTAGAAGACATCTACTCCAATGCCAATAATATAGTGTTTTGTCTATTTATTTCACATAACTTGATATAGAATAACAGTAATTGTGTCCTTGTGGATTACCGTCCTGTATGTACTGGCCTGACTGTAACCCGGTGTGATTCCAAATTTTTTAAGCAATTCGCTTCAAAATGCTCATCGAAAGTATGTAATACACAAAACGAATCAATCACGACAATCTTTGTTGGAAATACCAAAGCTATAATTAATCTAAAGAAAGGAGGATCATTTTCTAGATTCTATTCGTCTTACAGCTCATCAGATACTTTGTCTCTGGAAAAGTAGTCATAAAGATTATTGAAGTCATTCGAAGAAATCAGCAAATCACAAAATGGACTTATCCAACTTATCCACAGACTTGCCACCAACTAAGCCAGTCAACGAATCATCCATTAACGATTTGAATAAGGACTTGACTAAAGAGTTTAAAAATGCCGCCAAATCAGTCGCTGCTCTATACAGATTATCCAATACCAAAAACTCTATTTTGAGATATAAAGGTTATCTTGATTGCCTCGATGATTTGTTACAAGTCATATCCATAGGAGGTGATGTAGAAAACTGGGCTTTGACGAAGAAAGCTGAATTGAATGGTGGTGGCTCAAATAATTTCAACAGCACACAACCTGGCGTTACTCAAGAAAAAAACGGTGCTTCACAGCAACAGATTATACAACAGTCCATTGTTGAAAATACAGAAATACCTTTGGACTATGATTTCACATTGTCCATACCTGCTCCGTATCAGTTTCACTCTGGGTTCCCAGCATTGTCTGTCAACCATGCCAATACACAGTACCAGTCACACTCAAATAGAAGAAACATCAAAGAATTAAAGGATATAAAGGAAAAGAAAGACTTCAAAGATAAAGGGAAGGAAAGAGAGAAGGAAAGGGAGAAAGAAAATGTTATCGTTGATGAAATAGAAATTGATGATCAGTTGAGCAACAATGGATTGAAGAGACGATTACCAGAAAACAGAACCGAAAAAAAATCAAGAACAAAATGAGTTTCTATTCAGTAATCATGTTTTTAACTGTTTATAGTATAATGATCCTAGTTTTTGTTGTGATTGACGTTTATAATGATAAATTTGCATTTGGTTATTCCCCTGTCATGGCATCTCTCTTCTTCGTTTTCTACTTTTTAGGCGTTGTGAATTCTTTCTATCTTTTGATTGCATCTAAGTATTTTTATACTTTATCTCCCATCTCTTTATTTATCTCTCATTTTTTTATTACTACTTTTGTCCTTTCTTGAGTAATTTTTTCAAAGAATTGCAAATCTATCCCTACTTGTATTTACCTACTGAAGTATTTATTGGACGTTGATTTTCCAATTAACAATGACGGTCACATAATTTCTTGCTTTGATATTTCAGAATAAACTACAGTATAAAGTTATCTATGAAATTTTTGTAAGTAAAATTTAACCAAACAATCCGTCGTCATCATCTATATCATCATCTACCTCATATGAATCGTATTCATCGCTTCCCTCATCGCTATCGTCATTTTCGCTTTCTGAAGATGATTGCGATACGATACCTTCCAAATGGAGGTTTGTCAAGTTTTCACCCTTAGCAACAGTTCCCTTCGGAACAATGAAGTTACCTTCAACATTACAGTTAGTTAATCTAGATTTGGAGTTGAGAACAGCTTTAGTACCAATTATACAATTTTCCAAATGCACATCATCACCAATTTTAACCCCTCCAAGGATGATGCACCCATTCAAACGACAACGTTTGCCGATAGTAGAATTATCGCCAACAACAGATCTTTTGACACTTGTTCTTTCTTCTAATGTGGTATTTTCTCCAACCAATGAATCTGCACCAACGGTAGCTGCCCCTTTCTCTTTTGGGGCAGGGACCAAATGAGCACTACCTTGAGCAGAATTTTGAGCTTGAATTCTCATCAACCATCTGTTGGCTTCCATATATACGGACAAGTTGTTCGTCCTGAGGAACGTACACTGACTTGGTAGGATAAAAAATCCAATAGTCTCCCTTGTGGTGGAATGTTGCCATGACCTTCTAGCCAAATCTCTTATCGTTTTTGTAATAGATCTAGAGTAGTTTTTGTCCAATTCTTTCTTATGAATTTCGATAACTTTTGGAGAACAAAAATATATGAATGAGTTTAACAATTTAGTTGAAACAGTTGAATTTGGGTAACGCCAACACATTTGAGTTCTCACTTGTAATGACTTATTTTTCACTAACGACTCCTTTGTATACAAGTCCAAAAGCTGCTTATGGCCATCTTCTAATTCTGCAAAAAAGGTAAAATCTGGATTGAGAGATTTCTTTTCAACGTTTTCGAATTTGTTGTTGTAGTGAACGCATAGTCCAATATCTGAGTCTGATCTATTTCTGTATGACTCAATTAATATTTGAGGTGGTAAATCAGTTATGAAATCGCATGGCAATATAACAAAGTCTCCAACAATTTTGTCTTTTAATGATTGAATGATATCGCCGGTGGTCTCAGCATCGATAATGGCATGGTCAATAGATCCCAACAGTTCTACTTCGGCGGCTACCCTTTTTCTCTTATAAGTATCCAAAGCATCCAATATGAGCTCACTGGAAGCAGTTTCAGTAACGACTGTGATTTTCCTGAAACAGGCTTTGTCACACCATTCTAAAACGTATTCAATCATAGGCTTATTTGCAATTGGTATCAACGCTTTAGGTATACCGGTGGATCTAACTGTACTGAAAGGAGCCAAATTGTGGCCCCTTCCACAACACACTATAGCATGAAATTCCATTTGATCCCACTGTGATGAATGAAGCCAATAGCGCCGGTTTGTATTCAAATTTCTGTAATTTTTTGATTATACCTGTGAATCATTTACTGAAAAAGTTAAACTGAAGTGAATAAAAAAATGTCTGCAGCTTGGTTATGGTGGCCGGGTAATTGCCCTTAACATAGAATTGCCACTCCAGAGTCCAGAAAGACAAGAATATTAAGATATTGTCAAGATTTCTATACTTTCATCACTTTAGATCAGGCCCATTGAGCATCATGGACGCAGAAAATGATCCTTTATTAGCCGCTTTGAGCGCAGACGAAACACCACAATCAGAAAGCAGTGATCCAGAAAGGGAAAGAGCATTGAATAAATTCAAAGATAAGTTAATCGAGCATAGAAACTGGGAATCACGCTTGAAAGAGTTGAGGTTAAGCATACGAGATTTGGAGAAGAATTACGATAAAACTGAGAATGATATAAAAGCATTACAAAGTGTGGGTCAAGTTGTTGGGGAAGTTTTGAAGCAGTTAGATGACGAGAGATTTATTGTCAAAGCTTCCTCAGGTCCAAGATACATTGTCGGCTGTAGAAACACAATCAAAAAGGATCAATTGAAACAAGGTATCAGAGTTGCTTTGGACATGACGACATTAACCATCATGAGAATTTTACCAAGAGAAGTTGATCCATTGGTTTACAACATGACCACCTTCGAGCCAGGTGAAATATCATTTGGTGGTATTGGTGGTTTGACCGAACAAATCAGAGAGTTACGTGAGGTTATCGAGCTTCCATTGAAAAACCCTGAGTTGTTCTTGAGAGTTGGTATAAAACCTCCAAAGGGTGTTTTGTTATATGGTCCCCCCGGTACTGGTAAAACTTTATTGGCAAAGGCTGTTGCCGCTACAATTGGGGCCAACTTCATTTTTTCTCCTGCATCCGCTATTGTGGATAAATACATTGGTGAGTCTGCTAGATTGATTCGTGAAATGTTCAGCTATGCCAAAGAGCATGAGCCATGTATCATATTTATGGATGAAGTTGACGCTATTGGTGGTCGTAGGTTCAGTGAAGGTACATCGGCAGATAGAGAAATTCAACGTACTTTGATGGAATTGTTGAATCAAATGGACGGGTTTGATTATTTGGGTCAAACTAAGGTTATCATGGCAACAAATAGACCGGACACATTGGATCCTGCTTTGTTGAGAGCTGGTAGATTGGATAGAAAGATCGAAATTGCTTTGCCAAATGAAGCTGGTAGATTGGAAATCTTCAAAATCCATACATCTAAAGTTGCTAAGCAAGGTGAATTTGATTTCGAGGCAGTAGTCAAAATGTCTGATGGTTTTAATGGTGCAGATATCAGAAATGTTATTACAGAAGCTGGTTTTTTCGCCATTAGAGATGAGCGTGATTATATTCTTCAGAATGATTTATTGAAGGCTGTTAGAAAGGTTGCTGAAACTAAAAAGCTTGAAGGAAAATTAGAGTACGAAAAATTGTAAACTAGTGATTTTATAATAATACAACCCAAAAGAAAAATGAACGAAACAAATGTATAACTTGTTATTCCTAGCTACTTTCTTTTTCTGAAAGTTTTAGTTAACTCAAATCTCAAATGCTCTTTCAACTTGACAAATTTGTTTTGAAAATTGGCTTCACAATAGATGCACTTCATATCACTACTATTCACTAAAGACTCCATTCTATTTTTATCCAATCTGTGATCCCCTTCTTCCAAGGGTAGGTCCTCAAAATCCACAAAAAAATCTGTAGTGAACGAATTGTAGTGAACTTTTCTCTTCATGCTTGCAGAATTCATATCTTTACTGATCAAATGGATGTGTAGATTACTTAATGAAGGAACAGCATGGACACCCACTTTTATAAACAGCTCGATGAATTTCAAATTATCAGGGTCCTGTCCGCCACCGTAAAATATTTTGTCTAGCTCTATTATCATGTCTTGCTTATAGACTTCCAAGTGGTTTTCGATCAACTTTTTGAATTGGGTGTCCTGGAAGACTGTTAAAGGGTTTTCCTTAGTCTTTGTTGCATCTCGAGGTATGATGAGCCAATGCAACGATGCCTTTGGGAACCCATCTTTGATAAGAAGAACATCTTCGTTTTCTTCAATGAGGAGTTCACCACATGTAGAAGGATTCTTGATATACTTCTGGAATATATATTTGAAGCTCATTTGTCCTTTTATCTCTGTTTCCTGGCAGAATTACGATTTAGGCTAGGTTATTCGGTATTAGCTTTCGATTATTTACGATCCATCAATATCAGTGGGGCTGAAATACTCTCGATCAATGTGAACCATTCGCATCTTCCGAAAGACAGCTTCTACAAAACTTCATTGAAAGCTTTACTATTATCTTTTCCAACTCTATTGATTTGGATATTTCGGAATCCTAATTAGTCACAATTTTATTCAAATATTATCTATTTTGAGCCTTCCAATTTTTGGTGACGACTTTGTGAGCTGTTGAAGGCCTTGTCAACATATTGACGGATTGTATGACCCAACTCTCGTTCGCTTTACTTCCCTTCTATGAATGTCATCAAATTCATCGCCATGAATGCGATCCAAATCATGAACAGCATCATCTTTTGACTCAGTATTTCGCTCATCGACATCTCTTTTTCTTTTGGAACCAAGTCCAGTTTTTGGCTCACGGCTGCTCTGTGCTTCAAAAGCTTTCATATCTCGAAATGTTCCTTGAGGCTCTGAAAAAATGGTGCTAGCATTTGAATGGTAATAGTTGGCCCTGCAAATCTTTCTCAAGTTTGTATCTTTGTACTTCTCTTGTATATTGTAAACATGTTGATAGTATCTATTGAATTGGTGAAGGTGTTCTTTCGTTAGCAGGCTGTCTGTATTCTCACCGCCAGTTTTTCCTGTTTGCGAGACCTTGCTTATACTGTTGAGTTCATTTTTATCGATGGGTAACAACTCAACAAACTCAGTGACTTTTTTGTCTGGCGAGTCCATATCTTTTGTTGTGCTCAGGCAATTGTCTTTGGAATATATGTACTTAGATTCATGTTGGCAATCACTTTCAGTCCTGATATTTGAATTATCTTCATATACGTAACGTTCAGAATCATGGGACTCTTCTGGATCAATACCAAAATCGCTAACGATATCATCGTTAGGATTGAAATTTATATGATTGTGACCATGGAATTCAACACTCATTTCCAGCTCCTCATCACTGATCAAGGTGTCATAAGATGTGTCGAATTCTTGGTTCATAGGCCAACAGTCAAAGTAAGGGTCACTTTCGTACCACGAGAGATTGGGATACTTGGGTCTTTCTTGGTGAAACTTATAGAGGTATTCTGTGTGTATCGGAAGTTTTGATTCATCATCGTGAGAGCTTGTACCTATGTGTCGCATATTATTTTCTTCAGTGGCTAAGTAACTATTTGATGATTGTTGAACCGACAAATTGAAATTTCGATTAGCGGAAACTTCTTGATTCTCTCCCAAGTTTCCATTTAATCTTCTGTACTCATCTTCATATGTTAGGAGTTGGTTTTGGGCTTCTGATAGCATCTGGTTGATGGATGTTTCTGGTTCTCTTAGATTTTGGTTGATCTGAAGATGGCTAGTGTTTGAATCGAAACGTGGCGAATGACTTTTTAAATCCAGAATCTGACACAGACTCATTTTTGATTCAAGCAAAGCTGCTAGCAAATAATTAACTACCTGAATGTGTTTCCAATCTTGTAATGGAGTACAGTGCCCAACCTTTTCCTGTTATGTGGCAGCAAAAATTATTCAGCGTTGTTTGTGCCCAGCTTGTATTTTCAATACTTTTATGCCTATTGCGGTCGACTTTGATTCCATGAAGCGAAATGGCTGCAAAATTGGTGCCGCAGATGAAATGACACAGAATCCATATCAGCGTTCATCGAAGTATATTCTGCAACACTGGTTTGTGAAATTGCACTAAGCATTCTAATCAATAAATGGATCTCCCTTCTATGGTGTTCTACACGTGAAAACAATCAAGATGATGTAAATCATATAGTAGGCTTTTCGTTTTATCGTTTCTCGGCTTCATTTCTAACTTTTATATAACATACAAACAGATGATTGATTGCATGATGAAAGTCAATGAAGCCTCGAAACTAAGAATATTTCTGAGTTCATGGTTTTCCGGCACACCTGGAACGCATATGAGAAGAAGCTAGATCAGCCTTTTCGTGGACTTTCAGGTGTATTCGCCGACGGTGATAATGAGACACGCTCCTTGCCTCGAGTCAAGTGATATTTTTGAGTTGGCAAATCTTTTGCGATCTATCGTATGCGGACAGATATCCATACACTTAGGTCAACCAGACTATAGATTTGCTACAAAGTGGTCAGCAAAAGTTTCGGATATAAGGATAGGTATTTGCGAAACTGTTCGAGCTCTTATCCTTGGGTTTTGACTTTCGGAGAGTTATAGATCCAGCAGCATTTTTAGTAAGAGAGAAGGGGTGATTGAACGAAAATCACTATTATTACGTTTCTGATGCCATACTAAGACGATGCGCTCAAGCGAAAAAGTCTGTTCTATTATATAGCCGTATATTCATGTTCAACTTAGTGTTTCAAATCGCTTTTTTCAACTAAGGTACAAACAACAAATGAATGTAACTCACTTACATGAATGGTGTATTGATCGGGTCAATACGAAGATGCAGAGACAATTGAAACTCATTTTACCTGGGATTTTCGATATAAATACTTTCCTTCGTAAAAATGGCTAACTCAAAACTAACAAAGGCAATAGATACTATTTACATTTGAGATTAAGACACCGGAAATATTCCTGATACCCCATCCAGAATTTCGAGCTCAACAGGACGTCAACAGTCATCGGGTGCTTGCTGGACTAGATTATGCGAGGTAGGTTTTCAGTACATTGATGAGCCTTATGACATACTATATTTTTTGTACAAAATTTCATTGCTATTTACAATAATCGTTACTTAATCCTTAATTTTCTTTAAAGTGTTCTTCAAGTCAGGATTGTTTACCTTGGACAATTCCTCTAAGTGAGCTCTGAGATGAACATTATCAATACTGTTCAATTTGGCTGCAACTTTTTGACCAATCATCTCTTCTACCTCTGGTGATAATTTCTTGAAACCCTTAGCTCTCTTTTCGTCCAATTCTTTATAGAACGCTTTTTTGTCATCAGATAAAGGCATCTTTGGAGGTGTAGCCCTTCTGACATCTCTTTCAGTAAGTTCGCCTCTTCTCCATCTAGAATGTGAATTTCTGATGCCTGACAAAGCGTCAGTTGGTATAGGGGGCTGGACAAGAGATTTTATTTGATAGGTTTTTTCTAAAGCAACGCTAGATTCGGTACACAAAGCATCATCCTTGACAGGTGCTGGTGCAGGCCATGGAATTTCAATATGTTCGTGGTCCTTAACTAATCTTCTAGGAAGAACACGCTTGTATCTATCATCAAAATAAGTTCCTCTCATAACAACTCTATCAGCAACGATGGATTTGACGGTTCCATCATCGAGCTTGATTTTGGAAGCAAGTTTGATATCTTTAGTGGAGACAAAATTTTTCAATTCTATCATAAAAGAACTTTGCTCCTCGACCCAATACTCTTTTGGAAGGATATGCTTAGTTGAAGGACCACCTTCGATCATGAAAGTTTGATCTTCAACTTTAAAACTGACAAGTTTGGTGAATGTTCCTTTAGCAGGTCCTCTGAATACGTAAACCAAATCACCAACGTTGAATCCTAACTCTGTGAAGTCTTTTGCTTTTTCTTTTGGTATAGAAACATTGAATGTTGGCATACTGGTGGCCTTAAGATTCTTGAGAAACGTTTGTCTGTAACCTGGGTGTGCTTTGAGCGGATCAATAATAAAGCGCTTCCCAGCAGCTGTCTTCATGAAGTTTGAACCAGACATAGTTCTTGGTTTTGAGTCTCGGATGATTACGCTTTGTGGAGAAAGGAAAGCATGCTATCATTATACCTCGAAAATTTTGTATATCAGTTGAATGGAAAATTTGAAATCCTGCACACAACAATGCCATAGCTACAAACCACACTATGAAACAATAGTACTACGACCGTAATGATGTCAAAACAGTTCAATTAAGAGAAACAAAAGACGTAATAAACTATATAAATGTAATAATAATAATACAGACCCAAGTTGACAGTAAAGTGAGAGATGAAAAAAACCAGAAATGCTTAGCCAGAAAAATCACAAAAAAAGAAAACGAAAATTGGAAAAATGCTGAAAAGCCCACCCCATCTTAATAGCAATGGTGTCAGCTACTCAGTGCAGATATTGATGAACTCCTGTTCGTTGATTTCTCCATCCTCGTCCAAATCAAATTCGTCGATCATAGCACGTAACTCCTCATCACTCAAACTCTCCCCCAACTCTTTCGCAACACGTCTCAAGTTTCTCAAGTTGATTTTACCAGTCCCATCGTCATCAAATAGCTTGAAAGCACGACGTATTTCATCTAATGGATCTCTGTTGACAATCATTTCCCCAACAACTTTAAAAAAGTTATCGTACGAGATCAAATTGCGCTCCTCCGTGTCATATTCATGGATAGTGTCCAAAACCTCTTTCTTTGTCAACTCAAAACCTAATGCTCTAAAGGCGACTTTCAATTCATGATAATCCAAAAACCCATCACTGTTCATATCAAATAATTGAAAGGCCTCACGTATTTCCTGCTTCTGTTCGTCCAACAACTCCAACTTCAACACACCGAAGGTTCTTTTCTCTTTAGGGTTACTACTTGGCTTTCTGAGCATCTTAAGTTTCTGGATATTTTCCTACCAAAGCGGACCAAAGTATCTTTTCAAGCAGCAAAAACTGGAATCCCAAATCAAACGGATTGAATTCAAATAAATATGGAAATATTGAAGGAAAATATCAAAGCACAAACTCGTTAAACGCGTTTATATAAAAACCGATTTTAAAATATGGCTAGTTCACGCTCCTAACCTCGTATGATAACTTCAATATACGTTTATATTTAGAAAGTTATTACTACTTTTGCGGGAATTGCAGACTTTGAACAGCAAAATGTCCTTTCAAATAGGCCAGAAGGTCTCAGTGAAGGGCAATTCTGGTGTAGTCAAGTTTATTGGCCACACACAGTTTGCCCCCGGGCCATGGGTTGGAATTGAGCTCGATTCTGTCATTGGCAAAAACGATGGTTCAGTGCTGGGCGTTAGGTATTTCGAATGTGATAAAGTTGGAGAATATGGTGTTTTTGTCAGACATAGTGTGCCTGTTCTACTTGAAGGCGATGTGGCCTTTTCTTTGAACGTGAGTGGCATTGATGATCCAATTGGACTACCAATCGGAGGTAAATTGGGTAGTGTGTCTTCGATTGGCGAAAGGAGAAGCTACAGAGGGATGAGCAGTATGAGCGAGCGTGCTAGTGCCAGGGCCATCATAATGGAAAGAAGGAGACCAATCAGTGGTCAGGCTGATAGAAAGGAGCCTGAATCAGTAATCATGCCACCTGTCAAACCCTCTTCCAAACGAAGGACCATATCAGGACCTGAAATATTCCAGCAAGATTCTCTCGCAGCTTTGAACTCCTTTAGATCCAGATCAATTTCCCGATCTTTGAACAGAGCAAAGGAATTGCCTCTTGCGAGACCAACCTCAGGACAGGAATTGTCCAGACCCATATCAGCGGTGAGAGAGCGTCGTATCAGGCCTCAAAGTTCAAGGGAATTTTCCCATAATGCAGGTGCTGTATCGACAGCCATATCAGATACAAGGTTACACAACATTATAGCAAAACTTCAAACAAAACTTCATCAAACAACGGCTGACTTGGATTCACTCAACGCCAAAATAAATTCTCTTACCTCCGAGAACTCCAAGCTTGCGAATGATAATACCACAATTTCTGCAAAGTTAGAGACTGTTCAAAAGGAGCACGCTGTTATCAAAGAAGAACATGAAAGCTTGCAGCTACAGCTTGCTGAACTCCAGGTTCAATACGAAGAATTAAAGTTAGAGTATAGTGAGACAAAATTAGATTATGATTCATTAAAGGAAGAAGTTCAGCTCGACAGAGAATTAGAAGATGAGTTGATCGCTCAGGGTGACATTGAAGCTCTTACTAAAAGGAACGCTAGACTAGAGACGGCTCTAGTGAAAATGGAGGAAATGAATGAGAGTCGCCAAATCGAAGCTTCTCTCGAGATTCAAGAGTTACAGGAAAAAATGAAACAATACGACGATTTGAAAAGTTTATATGATAACACATCTGTCCAGTTGAAAGACTCCGAGTCTTTGATAAGTGAGCTAAGAGATAGACTAGAAAACACAGGAGAAGTGGAAAAAGTTATAGATACGTTGACAGAAAAAAATTTAGGCTTAAGTGAAAGGGTTGCTGAGTTGGAGAAAACTATTGGTGAACTAGAGCAACTACAAGAGTTAGACAAAGATTTAGAGGAAACTCACCTCGAAGTTGAAAATGAGTTACGAAATGATATCAGAACTTTGGAAGGAATAATAGATGAGGATAGAGGATTTATCAATGAATTAGAAAGAAAGAATAAATTTTTGGAAGTGCAATTAGTCAGGATCAACGAAGCAAAAGAACTCCAGGATATTTCAATCATTGAAAATGAAAGAAGTATGATAGAGATAAATCAAGACGAGTTGACCTCCAAAATTCAAGACTTGAAACATAGGTTGGCTAAATCTCACTCCAAGAATACCTCAAACGTCATCTCATGTAAAATGGCCACAATTGAGTTACAGCAAACAATAGAAAAGCTTGAGCTAATCTTGAAAATTTCCCCAACAATACCCCAGTACAAACTAGATGCCATAGATCATACTACTCGCACTAATATTCTTGCATCATATACGAGAATACTTACTCTGAAAAGCAAAAGTAATGTCAAGAATTCTTCAACAATTTTCTCACATTTGGAGTCTTTACTTATATCGTTGTCAACAAAAATAATACACGATGCTAATTTTCCATATATTACTTATGAACCAGTCCTCAAAACTACTGAATCTGAGATATTGACTGCATTAGAAGTTTTCAAAAACGAAGATATGCCAAACTATTCTGCTTTTGAACAGACATATTCCACATTAGAAGGACTATGGCAAAACTGCAAAATGTTTCACAATCGGGAGAAATTGATTGTTGATTTGAAAAAGTTGGAGACAGATGTGAAAGCTGTTCTTGATACTACGCGAGTTGTCCAAGAGCTTTTGAGTCCCAACGAAGGTGAAGAAGGCTTCGCACCTCTTTTACAACAACTCGAGGATCTCGAACAAGCTGCCGATAAATTGGCTAAAGGTGTTGAGCATAAGCTTGAAGTTACGGTTGGAATACGTATACGAGGTGCTGATGTAGAGGAAGTTGAATTTGATGGATCAGTTAACTCCATTTTACGAAAAGTGTCAGAAATGTCAGAAGTCCTCGAAAATGAAAGTGTAGTTGGCATCATGGATTGTGAGATAGTCAATGAAGCAATTCAAGGATTGGATGTCTTTGTTTTGGAAATGAAAGACTTGCTCACAAAGATTGACTTGATCTGTGTCACACCTGTTGATGTTTCTGCTAAAGAAATTTGGGAGCGCGACATCATTGAAAGTAGTGAAGATCCACATGCTAGAGAGATGGAAGTGATGAAGGAAAAAATGGTTATGTGGGCCTTTAAATTCAAGGAAAAAGATAGAATGATAGAAGAGTTGAATTTGAAGATTACCATGTTACAGCAAAAGTTGGCAACTAACGAAATCAAAGAAGAAGAAATGACTGAATTACAAAATCGAATCGAAGATCTCTTGACCGAAAATATGGTGAATAAATCAAGATTCAAAGAGCTACAAGAAGTTTATGAAGAGAATGAAACTAAATTACAGCAATTAAATAATGCAAATAATGTTTTAGGAAATTTTGATGATATATATGAACAAAAGCAATTTTCTTCAAAAGCGAGTCTTATCAGTGAAATATATCTTTTAAGGTCTATTGTGAAATCTGGCTCTTTGGATTATGAGGAGAAAAATCCCTGGTTGAAAGAAAATATTTTTACTATACTGACAAGATCGTTACACGTGAATTCCAAAACGAACGATTTCAGAAAGTGCTCTAATCGCTTGAGAAAGTTTGCAAGCTCATTAAAAATTGTTCCGATCAAAAACCAGATGGTCGAACGTGAATGGAGACCAAGAAATTTAATACCTAGGTTTTATGTCACTTCTTTGAAAGAAGAATTTGGCAATTATTCAATGGAGAGAAACAAACTTGTAGCCTGATCATTATCAAATAAACTAAATTTATGTTTGGAAATTGTATTTATTCTTGTAAAAAAACTCGGTCAAGAAAGTTTAAGCAATTTTTGATTTGCTACTCCCTTTTAAAGGCCATTTTCTTACTCTATCAACATTTTCAGCTGGACACAACCATTCAAGAACTCTCAAAACAAAAAAATCAATAACAACACAAAGTACAAACAATTTTCCAGCAAACAAACCACAGCAGTAGTATTTCAGCAATCTTGTTAGCAATGGCTCATTCAATACATTTAAATCAAGAGAATGATATACATTTTCTGTGCGAAGGGCAATATCTTCCCAGCTATACATAGTCTGAATTTGTTCGTGAAATTTTGAAGTGTCGCTTTTATCAATTTCAATCATCAGAATAGCCTTCAAAGTGGACTCCACCAAGGAATCTTCCTCAGGTTCGGCGAAAACTGTCATATGCTTTGGTAAAACTTCTGGAATTCCTCCCACTTTAGTTGTAACAACCAACAAACCACAGGAAGCAGCTTCAACTATAACTGTGCCAAAAGCTTCAGTAAGTGACGGATGTAAATATATATGACCTTGTACCATAACGTCGCGCACTGCTTCATGTCTCACACCACCTATCAACTCGACTCGCTCTTGTAGACAATATTTTTCTCTCATTTGTTCCAAATCTATGAATTTTGGTCCATCGCCTGCTATTAAAAAATTAACGGTAGGATGATTGGCACATATGCGAGGAATACAAGCAGTGAGTAAGTCTGCACCTTTATTGGGGAATAATCTTGAGATTACCACGATGGTAATATTTCCTCTCGCTTTCGATGGATCAGGACTAAAATCTTGCGACACGACAGCATTGGGAATGACAGAAACATCCAATGGATCCAATGATGCTCTTAGAACAATATTTTCCTTGCACGTATGTGAAACACTTATGACATGGCCAACGTCACTCAAAGTGAACTTCAATAGTTTATTTCCCAAAATACTTCCAGAGTTGGCAAACCCAAACAACGAATGATCAGTGAACACAGTCTTCATCCCCATAGTTCTTGCGTGAAAAATGGCCTCGTGGCCTAAACTACTGAAAGAGCCATGACCATGCACAATGTCTATATTTTCTCGTATGAAGATGTTTCTCAATATGGGAAAACATGAGAAGACAGTTGGAAACGAGGCGTTCCTGTATATCACCATAAAGGGAACATAGTAAACTTTCAATCCATTTGCGAGAGTTCTCACTCCATTCCTGGATGAGTAGTCATGTGTGATGATGATTACAGAGTGGCCTAACGCAATCAATTTTTGAGAAAGGTGGTAAACATGAAATTCTACTCCTCCAGGCTGTGGGTAAAAAAAATCTGATATCATTCTGATCGTTAGTTTTTCATTCTGCAAAAAATCCATTGGATTGGAAATCACATACGCAATATTATAACCCATCTTATATATTCATCAGCGCCTATAAGATAGTGTTTGGGTAGCTATCAAAACCCACAAATCATCAAGTCGGACAGATAAACATCTTTTGATTCTATAATATATCGGTTAATAAACCGAATTGAACATCGTACTTGAAATTATCTTATCAAAAATATCCAACGTTTCTAATAATATACCACTTGTCAGCGAACATGCCCCGTTATCAACTGGTACCTAATGCTGAAGAACCCCCAGATTTTCCTCCAGGGTACAATGATATAGAATCACGCTTGAGTGATGAAACTCCTATAGCGTCGCCAGTTCGCTCCAACACATCCATTGATTCGCTCACACGAGAACTACAAGAGTTTGAGATAGAAGAGCCTACCCCAAGTTACCAGCATACAAGTTTGATTACAAGAGCTGGATTTGCAACCAAGAGGTTTGCAACTAACATCAATGTTAGAATCATCCATCCTGTCACGCGCATGCTTGATCCAGTTTATGAATCAATCAAGAATCTAAATTTACAGTGGGACTCATATATGTCCAAAATTGGAAACCCATTGATAATCAAAAGACTCCTATACGTTTTTTTTGTTACAATAATCATATTTTTCATCACAAAAACTAGCATAAGTCAAGGTAATAACAATGTTGATGATTTCTTTGATAATTCCATACTAAATGATTATGTTCCACAAATTCTCGACCTCAAAGGTATGAAAGAAAACTTGGAGTACTTGTCATCAATGCCTCACATATCAGGTACTAGAGGTGATTTGACATTGGCAAGATATGTTGAAAGCTATTTCAAGAATAACGGAATTTCCTCGATCGAGTTTTATGAGGTAGAATCGTTCTTGAACTATGGTAATGATTCTACATCATATTTGAAAAGTGGGGATGACAGTTTTCAAGCAAAATTGTATGAAATGGACCAGCACCACTTAGAATATTTGGCATTCAACCCAGATTCATTAGAGACGGAAAATGAGGTCAAAGGTCATGTCATATATGCTAACTACGGAACAAAAGATGATTTTGAGAAGTTGACCAGCTCTAATGTTATATTGCGAAATTCGATTGTTTTGATGAAGTACGGTAAGATTCCACCAAGTATAAAAGTGAATATTGCCCAAGATCATGGATGTTCTGCTGTGATTTTTGTTGCTAACAACGATGATGCATACCCACATGATTCGATTCCTAGAGAACACGTAGGTGTAACTAGGTATGCACCAGGAGATATTCTTACCCCAGGATGGGCTTCAATAAATGATTATACTCAGAGATTGACATGGGATCAAACCAAAAGTACTGTCAAATTGCCAAGTGTACCGATTTCGTGGAATGATGCTTCAGTTATATTATCTAAGCTCAGTAACAGTGGTATTGAATACGACGAGCATGATTTAAGATTCGATGAATTGAAATCGTTTTGGTCAGGAAACATCACTTCTGATGAAGCGAATTTCCTTGCGTTGAAGAATTCCCCAAATACCAGAAGTAAACATTCTATTTGGAATGTTATTGGCAGAATCGATGGTAAGGAGCAGTTTGAAAAGGGTATATTCATTGGGGCTGCTAGAGACTCTGCTTGTTTTGGTAGTATCAATCCAAATACTGGAACAGCAATTCTACTTGAGCTAGCTAAGATTTTTTCTTTGTTGCAGAGAAAATTCAACTGGCAACCACTCAGAACAATTTACTTTTTATCATTTGATGGAACAGATTATAACTTGGCTGGTAGTACGGAATGGGTTGAGACTAGGATTCAACAGCTAAAGAAACAAGGTTATGCCTATATCGATCTTAGTGATGCAGTTGGTGGTACTGAACTTTCTGTTCGCTCGCATCCTGTTTTGACTGATGTAATCAAACAAGTTTTACAGGAAAGTGGAGATCCAAAAGACGGGAAAGCTTTTGCAAGCAAGATTGGTAAGATCAAGAATTTGAATGACCTCAAAAACTATATCCCTTTCGTGAGCATGATTGGTATACCATCGGTTGAGATCAAGTATACTGGAATCAAGTATGCCAAGAATACGTGCTATGATAATTTTGACAATTTTGAGAAAAATGGAGACGAGTCAATGGTCTATCACAAGTCCTTGGTTGAAATTTTAGCAAGATTAATCATACGGTTAGTGGAAGATCCATTAATTCCATACAATATGCTAGACATGGCATCTGCATTACAGCACTATACTGAAGATATAAAATCCTATAGCAGGTATATCGCACCAGAGATGACAGACCAGGTTTTGAATTACGATAAGCTAAACAATGCTATCAGCTCTCTACATGCAGTTTCCTCAGAGTTTGAAAAATGGAAAATATCGTGGAAACAATACATCGAAGAGGAAGCAGGTTTGGAGCCATCTTTGCTTGCCATGAACAGATGGAACTGGAATAAGAACTTGGCGGAGTTCGAGAAAAAACTCCTAGTTGCCAATGGGTTGCCAGGCAGACCTGTCTACAGAAACGTTTTATTCGGCCCACAATATTATGCCCCTTTAGCTGCGACCGCTGAAAACAAAGTTGACGAGGAGCTCAACGACTTTGAATGGTTCAGCTTTCCTGGTGTCAGAGATGCTGTGTATGAAAAAAACTGGGCTCTGGCACAAGAACAAATGGACCGCATAGCTAACTTATTGACTGAAGCATCCGAACAGTTTGTACTGTAAAGACAAAAGGTTCCAAATTTTTTACCACTTTTACAGAGACTATTTTATCTCAAACAATTCATACACATGGATACACTTTCGCTATACTTTTCTCTTTTTATAGTTAATGATATATATTTTTTATGGGGATAGACCGAAAAGGCACTTTTCAATTTTAACGTAGATAATAAATAGGGCATTTGGTCTAGGAACGAATAGTGAGGAACGAATATCGATCTCATTATTTGAACTCAGTATTCAAACCTATCTTTTTCAAAAAGAAGCTGAAACGTGCTAAATGATTCCTGAGTTAATTCTTCTTTGTTTTGCCGTGTTTATTGCCACGAAAATTACAGGTATATCAACAAAAAAGGTGAATCCAATGAGCAACAAAACCAAGAGCAACTCCATAGTGGAAGGCAAATTCACTCCTCGTTCGTTGTACAAGTTCAATGGACACGATGACGAGAAGATTTTCATCGCGGTCAAAGGAACTGTCTTCGATGTCACGAAGGGCAGAGCTTTCTATGGACCTAGTGGGCCTTACTCCAACTTCGCAGGTCACGATGCCAGCAGAGGATTAGCCAAAAACTCGTTTGAAATAGGTACGTTGATGGTTTGCGACTCCCGGTAATTTTACTCCACTAACCACCCTCAGATTGCATAACTCCATTTGATAAGCCTATAGACAATCTCCAAGATTTGACATCAGAAGAGCAGTCGTCGCTTGACAATTGGGAAGAGCATTTCAAGACAAAATACCCTGTGGTAGGTGTTTTGATTGAAGAGTCCTGAGTGCTTGCTAACTGACGGTGTCTATTTCTACGTGGTAACCGGACCAATTTGCTTCAAATTCCCAACACCACTTGGCGAGGTATTCTCAATTGTCTATATATATTCAATACTTATCAATGATATCAAAGTGCTATAGAAGTGTAGTTGTATTGGTTCAAAGGTGGTTATACATGGTTGCGAGCCCAACCCGTGTGTAGTGAATTTTTCAAAGTCAAAACTAGTGCTATAATTTTTTTTGTTTTTGTTCTGATGTTTATACTGATTGTTGTAGCTAAAAAGCGAGATTTTGGAATACATCCAGGCAAGCTTCTAGAGAAAATGAGTTACAGAGGTAGAGGAAGAGGTGGATTCCATAATAACGGGAGCTCGTACGGAAATGCGCACAACTCGATGGAGATAGAATCTGGCAATAGTTACAATCGCAATAACAACTACAATAGAAATGGGCCGGTGGATCATCAGCAGCAACAGCAAAAAATTAACAGCTTCATCCAAAAGAATGCTGTTGAAGTGGAAATAAGGGGGTGGGAGAACGCCTCCAAGGAAGACCTATTGAGTTTCTTGTCACGAAAGTGCCGAGTTACTGTTATGGATGCCATAGTGGATGGTCAAGTCGTTAGGGGAACCGTGAGGTCCCAAAAGGATGCCCAAACGTTGTCAAATTGGTCTGGCGTCAGATTTGCCAACAACTCATTGAAGATATCGATTGTATCCAGCTCAAACTCCCCCGCTGAGGGAGCGAATACCATCGATCTTTTGAAGACATTTTTGAAAATTAGATATAACGCTGACCTAAAATTATTAAATTTATCCAACTTTCAGTCAGATCCTGTTCTAGTCTCAAAGGGGCTATTTGCAACTGTCTCCACATCGTCGAAAATGTTTCCTGCTTTGATGAAAATTGCCACCAACATAAACTATCAGGTCGAAACTGTTGATTTGTCTAACAACAACTTAAATGACATTTCAGGTATAACGACTTTGGCACAAACTTTCCCAAAATTGAAAAACCTTTCTTTGCAGAACAATAACATATCCAAACCGAAATCTTTTGAGTCTTGGAAACACAAACTAAGCTATTTAAGAGAATTAGTATTGCTCGACAATCCTATAGTAAATGATCCAACATTTGCTTCTGAAATGCTAAGAATTTTTCCTAGATTGATTATATTGAACGGCGAATACATAAGAAACGAATCAACATTGTCTGAATTTTTAAAATTTCCATCTATTACCAAACAATTTTTTTTCGAAGACAGTGAAATACAATCAATTGCAACGAATTTCATATCTAATTACATAAAACTATGGGACTCTAACCGTTTGGATTTATTGTCTTTGTACAGTCAAGAATCACAAGTTTCTATCCAAGTCGACGCATCTCATCCACATAATACTGTCACGAACAATGTTGAATCTCCATATACATATTATTTGGGAAATTCAAGAAATTTAACTAAGATCTCCAACCCTAAAATGAGGATGTCCAAAATTTTTAAGGGCCCCGAAAGCATCTCAAAGTTATTTCAGTCCTTGCCCAAAACGAAACATGCTTTACTTGAAGCACCAGAAAAATTCTCGATGGAGGCGTGGAGATTCCCTCAAGTCGGTGGTATTATCGTCGTCTTACATGGTGAGTTTGACGAAATTGATCACCCAATAACTCCAGCATCCTCAAATAACTCAGCAAATACTAGGAGATATGCTGCAAATCGTCGCCCAGCCTCGAAAAGTTCTTTGACTCCTAAGTCTTTCGATAGGACATTTGTTATTGTACCCGGTAATTCTGGCTCAATGGTGGTAGCCAGCGACCTATTCTGTTTGAAGTTGATTGCTAGCCCTGAAGCCTGGGCTGAAAAATCCCAAGTGGAGCTTTCTGCTCCTCAACCTCAGGCTCAACCAACACCGGCTGCTGCTCCGACTGCTGTACCAGGAGGTTTCGACATTCCCATAGAAATCAAAGCAAAATTATTGCCATTGCAACAAGAGATCTTGCTAAAGATTATTATGGAAACAAAGCTCAACTTAGAATTTGCTGGCATATTATGCGAACAAAGTAACTGGGATTATGATGCTTGTATAACCAACTTCAAGAACTCTGCCAATTCAATCCCCCCGCATGCTTTCCAACATTGAATTTCTTGAAGGTATAAAGGTCAAGTTATGAGATATGAAGAAACCTTTTGAAAACATGGCGATTATTGGTGTTATAATTATTACTGTGATTATCATTACTATTATTACCATTATTATTTATTCATTGAACTTGTAGTTTTGATAGTGTATATATATTGGGGAAGACGTATAAGCTCATCGGTTTGGTAGATACGTGAAAATGCGTAATTAGCAGTCCGGCATTTTCGAAACACGTACAATATTGAATTATGAGAAAAAGACACCAACTAAGATATCTACCAGATTTGACACATTTGAGAAACAAATCATTAATTGCATCAACTGTCATTTACCTTAACAGGAGAAAAGCAATATGGCTAACTCGCAATATGATTATGATAACGATGGAGAAACATGGCCATTTTTCATCATCTCAGTTTTATCGATGATTTTAATTCCGTTGACAATCACAACAATTGGAAAATTATTTCAGAGAAATAACAATGCTAATATCAAAGGTGCTTTGGAATGTGATTTTGAATCCGAAATATCTAGCTCAATCAGATCTTTCAAATTGAAACACAAATCTTCCCAAATTCTCAATTTGAGATTTGTGTTTATCGTATTTGGTTGGGCTGTTTTGATATATTTGTCATTGAACACCAAAACATCGTCATTTCAAGTTGCATTCGATCCGTATACCATCTTGGATATTTCCATGAGTGCCTCTGAGAAAGAGGTCAAATCACGTTACAGAAAACTTTCTTTGATATACCACCCTGATAAAATTGCCAGTGATGTCAGTGAGACTGAAAAAAAGGTATTGGAGGAAACTTTCATCAAAATCAACCAAGCTTATAAAGCTTTGACTGATGAAGTTACAAAAAAGAATTTTGAGCTTTATGGTCATCCTGATGGTCCACAGGAAGTTTCACGTGGAATTGCTTTACCAAAATTTTTAGTGGAAGGAAAGTATTCAGGTTTGGTTGTTGTCTTTTATTTTCTATTGATCGGTGTTTTGTTGCCATTGATTGTTGGTTCATGGTGGAGCAGAGCAAAAACTTATACCAAGAAGGGAATTCATGTCAAGACAGCCGCTACTTTCGTCAAAAAGCTTATAAACTCCAATCCAGCCAAAGTAGTTACACCTTTAACTATCTTGGATTGGCTTGTTGAATCTGAAGAACTCAATCTCAGCTTTCCAAAGGAAACTCCTGAATCTTTGAAAGAATTGGTTTTGCAGTACTTGAATCGTGATTTCAAATCTCAAACAAATGAAAAGTTGGCTGTCGTTACGATTTTACCTCATCTTATAAGTGGTTTGATAGATATTGCAGGCTCTTTCCGTAATACTGATATAGTTTTGAATGCAAATGAATTGCGCAGATGCATTATTCAAGCTGTCAATCCAATTGGTAAGAAACAACAATTAGATCAATTGCCAAACGTAGACCGTGAAGCAATCAAGGCATCCTCCGTCAAAACTTTAGGAAAATTGTTGTCATTACCCAAGTCTGAAATCAAAACTGCGTTGGGAATATCTGATGAGAAGAAGTTAGATTCAGCTTTACAAGTAGCATCTCAAATCCCAATTTTGACTGTTCATAGTGCTGAATTCAAGGTTCCTGGTGAATCGGTTGTTCCACCATCATCTTTATCTCACATATCAATCAAAGTTTCTGTTGGTGGTGCATTATTGAAAGCTAAAGATAACGTTGCCAAAGAAAAATTAATTGAAGAAGAAACCATGGAATCATTGCGTAACCCATTTAAAATTGACGAAGATCAACCAGAATTGCCAGTTTCATTTACCCCTTATTTTCCATCTGAGGTTTCAGGTAGTTGGATTGCCTTATTGATTTTGCAAAGAGATGGAAAACTAGCAGAAACTCCAACCTACTTTCAAAGATTAGACTTATCTAATTTGGAACTAAACAAAGATGAGTTTGTCAATGGTGAAAAGGTTAAAGTAGGCACATTTAAATTGAAACTTGAATCACCATCTCCACCAGCAGTTGGTAAATTTGCATTTAGAGTTGTTTTAAAGCACACCTCTTATTTCGGAAGTGATTATGATATTCCTGTTACTTTAGACGTCCAAGAGCCACCACAAATAGAAGATATCAATGATGATCCATATGACATATCCGATCCAGAAGAAGACTCTATAGCTGGTGCGTTTGCACAAATGAAAGGTGAAAACGTGAAAAGAGAATCAAACGATGACGAAAGTGATTCGGAATATTCAGATGAGGAAGTTTTCACAGATATAAACACCGATACTGAAGATGAAGCAGAGGACGAAAAAACCAAATAAACATCAATAATCTCCAATAATAATCAAAGCTAAAAGAAAAAAAATGTACATTACTCAATTAAGTAACTTATCTACAATACACGAATTCTAAATATAGCGTAGCTACGATATGATATTGATGCAAACCTTTATATAGATTTAACAAGAATCAATGCATGAGGGTTCTCAAGTTGACCTTGATAGAAATTTTCAACTTTTGAATCTTCTTTGAATCCTTTACTTAAATACCATTTTATAGATTCAGTACTTTCCACCCAAACGTGTAATTTGATTTCGTGTATGAATCTGCTTTTGGTCTCTTCTTCCAAGAACTCTAACAATTTAGCACCAATCCCAAAATTTCTATATGCTGGCAACACAGCGAAGGACTCAATATATATAGCAGTCGGAGTAGTTTGATTTGGAGGAATTAGAGCTTTGGCTTTAATTGCACCCACTGTGATTTCACTATAATAGGCTCGATAAGTCAGTATGACAGAACCATCAAAAAGTTTCAGGGTAGCCTTGAATCATGAGATATACATACCCAACTGCACGATAGAACCAGGATCCATCAACTCTTTATACCATTGCTGAGAATAAGGTGTTGGTAAACAAACTTCGTTGATTTTTTTCAATGTTCCGATGTTATTGACTGTTAAGTCGTCTAGTGATATGACACTTCTTTTTGACATTGTTTGTGATTATCTGTAATCTGGAAGCTGTATAGCTGTAAAATCTTGTGATTCAAACCAGTACATTGATTTATGGAAAATATTTGGTTCTAGCTTGAAGCATCATTCGATTGAGTATAAAAGGGTTCATAACCATATATAGCTTCAATGAAATAGATCAAGGTGCGAATGGGGTTTAAATTACAGTAAAAAAGAGGAAGTAGGCGTAAAACGCTCAAGTAAATCAAGAATATGGGAAAACTACAATAGCAATATAGTACTAAAAACAACAAACAATAAACCCTTTGAAAGAAGTACACACAAATGACATATAACTAATAGAACAAAAATTTGGAAAACGGATACATGTTTTCATGGTCAACTCAATGATGGAAAAGACGGATTGGATTTTCAACATAGACAATGTCGAATGAATCAGCAGTAGCAAAGACGACTTTGTCCATAACTGAACCAGATGGTGCAGCAATGAATTTGACACCTGATCTTGCTGCTCTATAAACATTATCTGGGAATGGGAAGAAAGCGTCTGAGGACAAGGCGACGTTGGACAATTTTTCAGACCATTGTTTTCTTTCTTGTTCGGAGAATGGAGTTGGAAGTTCAGCAAACTTGGATTCATATTCTGCTTTTTCAGGTCCAGAGGTTGGAATTTGACCAGTGACAAATAAATCAATGGCGTTTGATTTTTCTGGTCTCTTGACACCTTTGGCCCATTTGAAACCCAAAACTCTTGGATGTTGACGGAACCACCAGTTGTCGGCTTTATCACCCGCTAATCTAGTACAGTGAATTCTTGATTGTTGGCCAGCACCTAAACCGATAACCATACCGTTTTTGGCGTAACAAACAGAGTTTGACTGTGTGTATTTTAATGCAATTGTAGCAACAGTTAAGTCAATAATACCTTGTTCAGTTAAATCTTTGTTTTTGGAGACGATTTCTTTGAAAGATGACGATTTGATGATGGCGTCATTTCTCTTTTGTTGTAAGGTGATACCGTAAACTTGTCTAGATTCAATAGATTCTGGAGTAAAATTTGGATCGATTTGTAATATGCAGTATTTGCCACCTTTCTTCTTTTGTAAGATTTCTAAGGCTTCTTTAGAGTAGCCTGGAGCAATGACACCATCTGAAACTTCTTTAGAGATTATTTGAGCTGTTGGTAAATCAACAATGTTTGATAAAGCTATCCAATCACCAAATGATGACATTCTGTCTGCACCTCTTGCTCTGGCATAAGCGTTAGCTAATGGTGATAAGTTTTCAATATCTTCAACAAAGTAGACTTTTTTTTCGATATCAGATAAAGGTAAACCAACAGCAACACCGGCTGGAGATACGTGCTTGAAAGAAGCAGCGGCAGGTAAATTCAAAGAAGCTGATAATTCTTTAACCAATGGCCATGAATTCAAAGCATCTAATAAGTTGATGTAACCTGGAGAACCAGACAAAACTTTGAATGGCAATTCACCATGTTGGACGTAAGCTTGAGCAGGTTTTTGATGTGGGTTAGCACCGTATCTTAATGGCAATTGACTTTCACCTTCAGCATATTGTTTTCTGAAGAAATCAGAAATAGCTGCGTCATAATCAGCGGTATGTTCAAAAGCTTTCAAAGCATACTTATTTCTGGCATCAGCAGAGACGGATCCAGAACTCAATTCTTCCAAAAATCCAGCGTAATCTTTTGGATCAGATAAAATAGTAACTCTAGCGTGATTTTTAGCAGCAGCTCTCAATAAAGTAACACCACCGATATCGATTTCTTCAACAGCTTCATCAATTGTAACGGCAATTTTGGAGATGGTTTCCTTGAACGGGTACAAGTTACAAACAACAAAATCGACCTTTTCAATACCTTGAGCAGCTAAATCAGTTTCGTCACTTTCTAAGTTTCTTGCTAAAATACCACCATGGACAGCTGGGTGTAAAGTTTTAACTCTACCACCCAACATTTCTGGAGCATGGGTGATACTAGAAACGTCTCTAGAATAAAAGTTAGTACTAAAACTCTTTTGTTCGAAAAGCAAAAACAAAACCAACGTCCAATGGCTTCAGCTTCGCAAAATCCAATTATTGGTATGATTGCTAAATATGTGGTGGGCAAAGTAATACATCACTTTTCAGAAAAGAATGATGCAAGTCAATACTTACTCAACTGGGAACCCAGCTTCACGGACTAATCTAGCAGTACCACCAGAGGCTAAAAGACGAACATTGTTGGCAACTAAACCCTTTGCAAGATCCAATAAACCAGTTTTGTCGTAAACTGATAAGATAGCAGTTTTATTGTATTTTGACATTATTAAGACACCTGATTTGATACTTCGAACACCAATTACTGAAGGATGAAAGAAATCTAAAAGAAATGAGTCGCAAAGAAATCAAAATAAAATTAAGATAAAATTAAAATATTTAATCGCCTGAAGAATTCATTGATGATTTTCATAACTCAAATAAGAAATATAGTAGCTATGCACCGGAGTCAACCCCGAGTCCCAACGCAGTCAACTAAATTTTCCTAAAACATATCTTGGAGCTGAGGAACCGTTCAATCACCCTAATTTAAGCTTATCATAGCGCAATGGGACATGAGAATTAGACAAGCTCAAAATGAGGTTCAAAGAACACCGGGGGTGTCGCTAGATAATCTTTTCTGAGTTCGAAATGAACACTTTTAAGCCTAAAAAAAACTTTAGACTCGGACACTCAGTGAAATATTATAAAATTTGGTGAAAATTCACCATCATATATTACATACGATTGTTGAAAAATTTGACAATGATCCATAAAAAGTCATGTTCATCGAAAGAAGCTTAATTATCGCAAAGTAGCACGGGATACCTATGTACAAGTTGAGACAGTTCAATTTTCGAAACACATTTCTTGAAGCGGTGATACTCGATGGTTATATGCATGAAGCTACGGATATGGAATATAAGCAGTTTGTGTATTAATCACTAAAGTAAAGTTTTTCTAAGAAAGACCCGTGAAAAATGAATAGAACACAATTTTCAGATAACTAAAAGCCGACAAGCTAATTTTTCAGCTGCAGTAGCAACAAATTTTAACCAACCAACTTTTAACCATTTCAACCTGCTTATGAACGGTAACGCCATAAAGATAAGGTGTTTTGTCTTTTCCAGGTGTGACGACGACCAGCTTTGGTGTTGGTGTATCTGTGACCTTTGTTGATACCTCTGGATTTTTTACCAATAGAGGTAAGACCACGAGATTCTCTGTGTTTGTGAACTGGGTTACAGATCCAGTTGTATCTAGCATCACGACGGATAGCTTTGTGGGATGGATCGATTAAGATGACTTCGAAGTATTTGTAAGTAGAATCTTGGTTAACCCAGTATGAGTTCAAAACACGTAAATTGGCAGCACGACGACCGACACGTTCTTCAGCAGTTGATCTTAATGATCTTTGGTATTTCAATTGAGAAACACCTTGGTTGGTTGGTTTACCATAAGTAGCACCTTTTGGAACTGGTCTCTTTCTACCACCACGACGAACTCTAACACGGTAGATAACAAAACCTTGTTTAGCTTTGTAACCTAAACGTCTAGCCTTGTCTGGTCTAGATGGCTTAGAAGCTCTGTGGATAACAGTTTTTTGTCTGTATTCCCAACATCTGACACGATACAAGAAACGCATAACATCAGATTGCTTCTTACGTTGTAATTCTTCTAAATATTTGTAAGCACCCACTAGGATTTATTAGTATTTGCCTCATTGAAGGTGTGCTATTGACAGTAGTCAACTGCTCAACTGGTTTACATTGATGGGTTGTGGTAATGTAGAAAAACTTTCTTCGTATTTCACAGCGAGCAAACCTCGTACCCAAAAATTATTATTCAAACTAACATACTTTTGATTGATTTGATTAAGAGATAGTACCAAAAAGTAACTAAAATATGTTCACAAGGTTCAAAAGTAAGTATATCGAAAAAATTATTTTGATCTTTTTTGAATATCTTCCCTACTACAGAGCCATTGACGAACTTTTCACTATTAAAAGTAGGGTAATTAGTATTTGCTTGGTGTACAGATGTATATCACCGGGTAATAAAAAAGTTTTGGGGGCATAAAATTATCATGACTATTTATACTGTAGAATGATGTAAATTACTGAGACTTTTAGAATTCTGTATCTGGAAGTGTGACTGTTAACCCTGACTGCCGTATTCGGAATGATAACGATTCCATATCATATTGAAATATAATCGTGATGTGATAAAGGATATCAACACTCCTACAAAAAACGAGCAACTAATGATCATTATCTTACATTCTATCAATCAACATTCATGCAACACGCTCAGCACCACTTAACTTGACAGCAGCACCATACTTCTGTAATTTGGTTAACAACTGATCTCCTTGTTTGATCAATAACTGATACTGATTGTTTTTATTGTCAGGTCTGTTGGTTTCAATTATACCATTGACCTTATCAATTATACAGTTCAATTTCTTGTTTGGGATGAATTTGCATAAATCGTTATCCAAAAATTCTTCACTGATGTTGAAGTTTTCGGCCATCGACTTAATTGACAATGATTTGTAACTTTCCAACAATTGGGAATATGCTTTACATCTCATTTCCCTCAAAAAGAAGTTAGAGTGCTTGGATAAAAACTTGTTAGGCAAGATTAACTTGTCGTTTGTTTCGATTAAGTATTTCAAGTAGCAAGAGTAATCACATGTGTATAATGAGTTTGTCAAATTGATTAATGGTTCCAAATGAGGAGCGGACGAGATAATTGATAAAACCTCTGGGGAATCGATGATTTTGGTTTTCAAGTCTGGTCTGTCTAAGCATAGTAAACCTGAAACAATGGCATAGATAGCGATATCCTCATATGAAGAGACTTCCGAAGAAGTAAAGGTGGCTAGTGAATCAATCAAAAGCTTAGAAGCCTCGCTAAATTTTCTGATAGAAACGAGGTATATACCCAAGTAAGTCTTATAACGATTTCTTCTTTCCCAGTCACCACCTTTATCGATCAATTGTTTTATTTGCTCCAAGGTTTTCGAAACAAAATTTGAGTCATTGAAGAAGAACCCAATTCTTGTAATAGTCAACAAAATGTCAATTTTGGAGCCGGTAGACGCTGACAACTCAAAAACTTTTCTCAATGTGGTGACAGCATTGGTCCTGTCCCCAATTTTTGTGTAATATTCACCCAATTTGACCCAAGTGCTGTAGATATCTGATTCATTTTCATCGTCATCTTCCAATTCTTTGATTTTCTTGGTCAATTCACCGATTTCTGCCTCATTCACTTGGGAAATTTCTTTGTATAAATTTTCGTCAAAAGGAAACTCTGGGATTTCGCTGGATAAGTATTTGTAGTAACTTGATAATTTATCCTCTTTGATTTCCTTGATTACTTCTTGCACCAACTCATTACGGTGGCGCTTAGATGTGGAGGGAGATTTTATAAGAAATTCTTTTCCCGACAATTCATAATTTGGAACTTTGTGTACTTCTGGATCGGCGCCTTCCATTTTGCTAGATCAAATGGTTAACTATAGTATAAATGAATCTGGTTGATGTTGAATTGGAAGTAATATTATATGGAGCAAGATTAAGATGTGAACTTTATGGGTTGAAATGTTCGGCGGGTAACACGAATCTTGAAAGCTCGCGAATATAATAGCAGTTCTGTTATATATTAAACCACAATTATTATAAACTCAACACAATAATCAGCATTTTGGAGAAACATTCATTGAGATGGGCTGGTTAATAGCTGGCGATAACAACTGATTGGCCCAAGGGTTCTTGAATGGCTTTCAAAAATTTTCGAGTGGAAAGAAAAAGAATTATTTCACATCACGAGTTACATCGATATGAGACTCCATCAAAGGAGCTACCAGATTGAACACTGAACATCTCAAATCTACAGGAAGCGAAATTATCGTGATACTAGCTCACCTCCAAAAGGTGCCTCCATTTGTTTTCCCTTTTCTCGTAGTTAGCTGTAATCACAGAAGACAGGATTTCTCGGCGTGCTTAAAAAGAACATTAAAACATTCAATAATGATGATGATATGAAGTAAAATGTCAGGTCTGTACTACGGATTGCTTCGTGCGATCTGACTCTCGCACATATTCCTGGCTCCAGTTCATGTGTCAAGCTTTGAAATCTGGTATAATTGTTCAAATTTGGATGTAGAAAAAAATCTCGATTGAAAAATCATGTACTCCTTACGCGTCCCGAATAAATAACGCGTAATTTTTCACTTCCCTCAAAAGTGTATAGTCGTTTTCTTTTGAATACATATTATCTTTATAAGCTTTTCATTTTATCGAACTAGCAGGTTCAAACCAAGTAACTATTCACATAATGGCCCCTCCACAATCAAGGAAAAGACAAGCTGATGACGATGATGATTTACTAGGGTCTCCAGGTGCCCATTCTCCGACAAATCTTAACTCCAGTCCACAATTACCACCCTCTTCCCCTGGAGTCCTTTTCGAAGATGATGATGAAGCAATTCATGATGAGATACAAGATTTGGACTCAGATGGTGAGGAAGGAGAAGATTTGATGGAAAACTTAGAAAGAGACTATAGAGAAGATGCCTCAAAAGATCATTATAATTTGGGAGATGCTGTTATCGACGACGAAGGGGAATTTGAAGATTTAGACATGGCAGCAAGAAGAGAAGTAGAAGAACGATTAAATATGCGTGATAAGTTAATAAATAACAGGGGCCAAGCTTATCTAGACGATGGTGATGAGAGTGAGGGCGTTGATGAATATGGTTTACCAATTCAACGTCGTAGAAGACGTAACCAATACGATGAAGATTTTGAGAATTTAGATGATGATATGGATATCGACCCATTGAGTGAAGAATTGTCACTTGAAGCATTAGCGGATGTTAAGACAGCAACCATCGCCGAATGGATCATTCAACCGGCAGTTGCAAGATCGATTGGTAGAGAATTGAAGTCCTTATTACTAGAATACACCGATGAACAAGGTAGATCTGTCTATGGTGCCAGAATTAGAACTTTAGGTGAAATCAATTCAGAATCTTTAGAAGTTTCCTATTCGCATTTGGTTGATTCCAAGGCTATATTAGCATTGTTCTTAGCCACTGCTCCAGAGGAAATGCTAAAAATATTCGACGTCGTCGCCATGGAGGCCACTGAGTTGCACTATCCCAACTACTCCCAAATCCATTCGGAGATTCATGTGAGAATCTCAGATTTCCCCAATACATTGACATTGAGAGAATTGAGAGAAAACAATTTGAATTCTTTAGTCAGAGTTAGTGGTGTCGTTACAAGAAGAACTGGTGTCTTTCCCCAGCTCAAATATGTTAAATTTGACTGTGCAAAATGTAACTTTGTTTTGGGGCCTTATTTCCAAGATGCAAATGCAGAAGTAAAAATTTCGTATTGTACAAACTGCCAATCGAAAGGACCATTTAGAATAAATTCAGAGAAGACTTTATATCGTAATTATCAGAGAGTTACATTACAAGAAGCTCCGGGTACTGTGCCTGCTGGTAGATTACCAAGACATAGAGAAGTCATATTGCTTTGGGATTTGGTTGATATAGCTAAACCGGGTGAAGAAATTGAGGTCACTGGTATTTATAAAAATTCTTATGATGGTGCACTTAATGCGAAGAATGGATTTCCAGTTTTTGCTACTGTTATTGAAGCCAACGCTGTCAAGAGAAGAGAAGGTGGTAGAGTTGCAGATACTGACGAGGGTTTAGATATATTCAGCTGGACAGAAGAGGACGAAAGATCCTTCAGAGCATTGAGTCAAGAAAGAGGTATTATCGATAAAATAATATCTTCTATGGCCCCTTCGATTTACGGACATAAAGATATTAAAACTGCTATTGCGTGTTCACTATTTGGGGGTGTTCCCAAAAACGTAAACGGTAAACACTCGATAAGAGGTGATATCAATATTTTGCTATTAGGGGATCCTGGTACCGCTAAATCACAAATTTTGAAATATGTTGAGAAAACCGCTCATAGAGCGGTCTTTGCGACTGGTCAAGGTGCCTCGGCTGTAGGGTTGACAGCATCCGTTAGAAAAGATCCAATAACTCGAGAGTGGACATTAGAAGGTGGAGCATTGGTTTTAGCTGATAAAGGAACTTGTTTGATTGATGAATTCGACAAAATGAACGATCAAGATCGTACATCCATTCATGAGGCTATGGAACAACAAACTATTTCCATTTCTAAGGCAGGTATTGTTACAACTTTGCAAGCTAGATGTGCAATCATCGCTGCTGCCAATCCCAACGGTGGTAAATATAACTCTTCTTTACCGTTGTCTCAAAACGTGGATCTCACCGAACCAATTTTATCTCGTTTTGATATTTTATGTGTTGTGAGAGACTTGGTTGATCCTGAAGCTGATAGTAGATTGGCTTCGTTCGTCATTGACTCCCACATGAGATCACATCCATCAACTGTTCTTTTGGACGATGATGATGAAGAAGAAGAAGAAACCGAAGAGCATCCTACTATGATAGATGGTGATATGGACGAAACCATAATAGACACACCAACTAAACCAAATAAACACAGAACTAGAAAGCAAAAACTCAATGAATTGAATCGTGAAAAGGAGAGTGAAATTTCACCCATCCCTCAAGATTTCTTGATCAAGTATATTCATTACGCAAGAACAAAAGTCTACCCCAAATTACACCAAATGGATATGGACAAAGTGTCAAAGGTGTATGCTGATTTACGTCGTGAAAGTATAAGTACTGGCTCGTTCCCAATTACTGTTCGTCATTTGGAATCTATCTTGAGAATAGCCGAAGCTTTCGCAAAAATGAGACTATCAGATTTCGTATCGTCCTCTGATTTGAATCGTGCGATAAAGATATCAGTTGACAGTTTTGTGGGTGCTCAAAAGGTCACTGTTCGTAGACAGTTGCAAAGAAGTTTCATGAAATATACTTTACCAAATAGAAACGTCTAGAGGGGTGCTGCATGAGCGGAGTTATCTATTTTTAATGCTTTTTTATAATTGGCCTTGCTTTTTTGTATCATTATTTGTTTAATATAAATGGGATTTTAATAATAATTTTTTCTGGCTTGTGTCAATTTGGTTGATAATTTAACGATGTTTTATCTGTTTCTAAAAGGATATACACAATTCTTTAGTAGTTTCACAATCCAGTATATGGCGAAGTGCTCCATAAATACTTCCACACGAGATCTATAGTGGAAGAATTATGTAATAAAAAGTTTTACATAGACACTAAAAAATTTACCAGTAAGAGAAACGCGACAAAGCTAAAACCTCAAACCAAAGCTTTCACATGGTCATGAAAAGTATAAAATCAATTGATACAACTGGGTTTTGTTGTTGAAATCATTGCTACTGTATTGACTTAAAAGTGTTCTTCGAGACATTTTTGATTGAAAATAGTACTTTTCACCGAGATCGCTATCAAATCTTCAAAATTCAATATATCTTCATTAACCTATGTTGGATCTCGATAAGTATGTATTCTTTCACTTTAGCTCTAAGAGTACAATTACTGATCAAATAAGAGTAATAGAGCGGGTCAAAAATTGCAAGCTACTCCCCGAGAGGGATGTGCAAGAAATATGTTCCAGAGCTATTGATCTATTGATAGAGGAACCTAACGTTCAACATGTTGATACTCCCGTTGTAGTCTGTGGAGACATTCATGGCCAATTACAAGACTTGTTTACACTTTTCAAAACAGGAGGTGAGTGTCCTCAAACACGATATTTGTTTTTAGGTGATTTTGTTGATCGAGGTTCGCGTTCATTAGAATGCTTTTTATTGTTGATATCATTGAAGCTTCGGTATCCTGATCGAATCATGTTGGTTCGAGGTAATCACGAATGCACACATATAAGCAGAACATACGGGTTTTATGATGAATGTTTGAACAAATATGGAAACACAAATGTTTGGAATTTTTGTTGCGAAGTTTTTCAATATTTATCGTTAGGGGCTGTCATTGGAGGCCCTAAGGGGGGTATATTTTGTGTGCATGGGGGTCTTTCACCGGAAATAGAGACAATTGATCAGATTAGACTGTTGGATAGAAACCAAGATGTTCCTAGTGAGGGAGCCATGTGTGATTTGCTATGGTCAGATCCTGAACCAATACCAGAATGGAAAGTATCACCAAGAGGTGCTGGTTATCTATTCGGCCTGAATGTAGTTCAGAGGTTTTTAACCAAAAACGACATGTCCTTGGTGGTAAGAGCTCACCAGTTGGTGAACGAAGGCTACAGAGAAATTTTCGACGGAACTTTGGTCACTGTTTGGTCCGCACCTAACTATTGCAATAGATGTGGAAATGTCGCTTCGATTCTAGCTATTGATGACAACCTAACTCGTACCTATTCCATTTTCAAGGCTACAGTTGATCCTACAAAAAAGTTAAAGTACGAGGAACCAATTGTGGATTACTTTTTGTGAGATGAATGCGTTTTAATTGGTTTTTGCAAGATAGGTTAGGGATACACATAAGGAATCAGTCATTCCTTCTAAAGATGTAATAATAAGATGTTTACTATAGTTTTGGGAATCGGTTTTGTTACTGCTTTTTGGTGTAATTTTGTATAATAAATGTTTATGTTGATGCTATGAGAATTTTTTTTTTGCATGAGTAGGATTACACCATTAGTTCCGTACTGTAATGTCCCGCAAGGCTTCGATACCAGAGTAACTAAATCCATTTCAGTACAATTTTGATTCAATTTGGAAGCTCGTATCAGTTATCAAAACAATTCGTTTTATGACTGGATACTGAACCCAAGGCTTGACCGGAGCTTATTAAGGTAAAGTTATTTATACTGAAAAACTTACGGTTTGAACATAGCTTTTGTAGCTCTTGACCAATGGGCGACGATAAATCTCCGAGCTATTTACTGGTTTTATCGCTATGAGAACAAGGAATCAAACCTCCTTTTATTTTAGCTTATATTTATGTGGGAATATATATCCCTAACTGAAACTTTCCAAATCGAGCTGGTTTCAAGATTCGATCTTCACGCTGGATTCATGAGACAGACTTAAATCAACCTCAAAATATTTCTTGGAATGGCCATCAATTACTTTGAAGAGGTGAAGCTAAAAGGATCGGCTTTTTACAGTACTTCCCATGTACTTCAAAGTGGTCTGCTTCCGTATTTGTTTCATTTGTCTTCGGCAACTGACGTACATGTAATGCTACATCCATAAAAAATATGAATTAATTTCTGTCTATCATCTATTTCTCACGTATCAGCTTCAAACAGACAGGTTTGTTTCTATGTGCATTCACATTTTCAGTGAAAATTTCAGCAGTTCCTAAGTATGTGGCCTACTATTTTGGTATCTGAAGCTACAAAAATCTAGCATGTACTATATTTCATGAATATCCTTCAACACGAACATCTATCTCGAGTCATACTTGTTTAGCACCAGAGTTTCACGTCTTGCAAAAGCCTTGATAAAGGCTTTATCTCACCAATTTCAATAAGATCAAACTTTAATCTGCAAATAGAGGCCACCTGAGCCTCGTTAGTCTATCAGTTAGCTTGGTTCATCTCAATAAATCACAAAATTTTGAGAGGAACCGAATCATGGTCACCATGGCAAACTACAGCAGGAGCGCAGATTGAGTGTATTGTATTTTTTTTAGTATAGGCAATTAATAAATCATGGGAAGGAGTGAAAGCGGCTCGTTATAATTAGAATGTAAGCGTCATTATACTTTGTAAGATATCTATCGTGCAGTTGATATTTGACGTTATTTCACTGACTTGCCGTTGAGGAAGTAAAAAAATATTTGCTTCGAATACATAAAATATATAATAGTTTCGGGCTCACAAATCTTTTGAGAATCCAAAGTACCACAGATCTGAAATTTTTCTCAAGGTGGTTTACATAGCTGTCAACCTACTCACTGGACAATGAAGACAATTCTCACAATCTTGACATGTTTGATATTTTTTTTCATTAGTGCAGTCCACCTGGCGGATAGTCTGTCTTCCTCTGTATCTGTTTCTCCAACGTTGGTTTGGGTTACTGGAACTGACTCCAATGGAGTTACACAAACCACTCAATCCGAGTATACTCAATTCTTTTCCACATTTTTCACTCTGGTAGCATCACCATCCTCTGGTGATATCGCTCTTGGTTCGATTTCAGGGACTGTGGGTGGTATAAGAACATATCTGTTCGCAAAAGAAGACGCGGGTGCAGTCAGTCTTCGTGCTTTTGGTGACAGTCCTGGGAAAGGATGTATGACTGTCTTTGTTGCCTTAATTTGTGTGTTATTTGTTTTGTTGATGTGATCTTACTTATTTTTCTCAGTTTACAGAAATTAATGAAGAGTCAAACTTGCTGATGTTGATCAAAAATGGAACCTGGCCTGGTCAAAAAGGCTAACATGTGGGAAACCATTCTTCATAGCCATCTGAATGTGTTTGAGCAATATTTCTCACTTCTTGCATAGATTTGGTTCGCCGACAAAGTTTTTAGCAAACTACAGCTTGATATATAGATTTGTACATACACCAACACGTTAACAGTGGTTCTGGTTTATTTGTGCTTCTGGATGTAAAACTCTATCCCAGTATTGCATATACACAGTATAGCATCAGAATTGACCTTTGACACCAGATAGAGGTCTTATCGCAAAATTTCTACATTTTCACATTTAGACGTGATCGCCTAGAAGAAAAGCCTTGATATTGAAATATCAATGACCTGCCACTTGAAGGGCATCTGGGTGGGACAAAACTTCTTTCTTAAGCGTAAAAAGCCGTATAAACAAGACAATCTCAGGCAAGGCTTTTCTTTCCCACTTGTCTATTCTTTTATTTGTATTTTCGATCTACTGATCAGCATCTCATAGCTATTCTCAGGTATACCAAAAACCCGATAACTATAAATCAAATGGCAATCTTTGACAAACCTTCATTATGATTTTCAATCAAAAAATTCAAACCCTTTGGAATAAACATCCTAAAAGTAACACTTATCTCTTCGTATCTATATTGGCAGGCTGGAGATATAAATATAGGTATATGAATTCCATTTTGCAGCCATTTTATGTAATCACCTATACTTTTTGAGAGGAGCCGCACACATTACGTAATGTCCTATTCAAAGCTCACTTTTTCTTATCAAAGAGAATTACATCTATTGAAGCAATTCAGAATAGAAGTCAGTATAGCTGATTATATCTATTAATCTATTTATAATGACTACACCAGGCATCAGTTTCCCTTCCCAATCACATATGTCTCAGATAAGGTCCAGATCTGTGGCTCAAACCGAACCGGTTTCTGATCAACTCATGTATCCACAATACCATGAACAACAACCAACTGACAAGACCGAAAGTGCAGTGCCTTTTTGGGAAAATTTGAGAGCTACATTTAGCGCTGCAACGGACTTTGGATCTGTAGTTCTAGAGAATGATGGTTCTGTTGCTCGGGATCATGTAAGTATCCAGCTACTCCCAATCACACAAAAAAGAATTTGAACTAGTGTGTGCTGGGATGATTTATTGACACACGAAGATAGAATTCAGAAGAAAGAGGTACTAACAACCAAAACAGCTAGCCAACGAAAGGACATATCTATCATATCTACGTACCAGCTTGTCATTTGTGACTGCGGGCGTGACTATTGTACAATTTTTCAGGTTGACGATAGATGAGGGGACACCAACATACGTTCACGATTTCTGTAAAGGCTTGGGATGTAAGTGTTATCTTTTTTGGGATCTGCAGCTTCGGAACCAAGTGCTAATAACTTCAAATAGGTATTAATGTTGGGATTGGCATAACCATTTTGATACTGGGGGTGGTGCGATTCTTCCAGATCCAAACTATTTTGCCTCACGGACACATCGCTCTTTCAAGAGTTGAGATATTTGTAATGGTAGGATTCACTTTCTGTACTCTTGTTTTGAGTTTCATACTCTTGTTTTTGGTCGAGAGTTGATATTCTAGTTTTGCTGATCGCAGCGACAAAGCGAGTGGTCCTTGAATCATCTATGGTGTTATCCAGCAGACACTAGGCGGTCATCACGTAGCACCGAGCTACACCGTTGCACCACCACCCTGGAGCATCGGGATATCTTGAGCAAAGAACCTGAGATCAAAGTATATTATAACATTCAGTTTGTGATCTGAAAGAGAAAGATCAACGACAGCTGGCGTATATTTATATAGATTCACACGATCAGAGAATCATACGATTATCGAAACAATCGATATTTGACATAAGCATTGACGGGAATGCAGTAGGCGATAAGTAAGTCCAGTGTTGATTACAACGACAATCACTATTAAAGTAGAAATGTTACTGTCCCCAAACCAGAATAAATCAGCAAATTTTTCAATTAATTGACTTTATTAAACGGTGAATTTTGAGTGCATTTCTTTATGAGCTCCAATGATGTCGCGCCGCTCCGACTGAAAGAAATATTTCGTATAATAAGACAAACATCTCGGGGCGAGAACAATTGAGCCATGATATGACGATCACACACACTCTCAAAATACCTTTGGACCACATTGATTTGAAGCTACATTTAGACGTGATCCTTTCCATTCACAATTATATCTCAAGCGAGACCACCATCAATAGTTATTTTGCTCATTAGCAAATGACGGCGAATTACAACAGCATTAATAGAGAAGTGGACCCTTTGGAACCTCTTGCATCCTCTTCATCAGTATCCAACTCTTTGAACAGACCAGATATCCTCATGAGTGGTCAGAATCAGGTTGATAGAGAACCGTCCCGCAACTTATGGTACAAATGGTCAGTTGTATTGGAAAACAAGGGTGCAGTAGCTAGAGACCACCTAGCAAATGAGCGTACTTTCCTCGCGTGGCTAAGAACCAGTTTAGCTTTTATGTCGATTGGAGTTGGTGTTACTCAATTATTCAAACTCGAGAAGAACAGTTCCAATGAAACATTGTCTCACAGCAGCATACAATACGATGACAGCTCTAGAAGGTATAGCAAAGGTTTAGGAGGAATGTTCATATCGATAGGCATATTGAGCTTGTTATTTGGATGTATACGGTATTTTTCTGTTCAGGAAATGTTGAGTGAGGAGAAATTCCCTGCCAGTAGGTTTAGTGTTGCCGTTTTAATTGGTGTAGTTTTTTGTGCAATAGTTGTTACATTTGGAATAGTTATGAAGGTGGGTTCCAACTGATCGTGCTATGATTATCAAAGCCACCACATTTCAAAAGTCGGTACCAGTGCCAGAGTCTAAGGCTAATCAAGTTCATGAAATCAATCATTTTGAGGCATACATTAATAGAGATTTACTGTCTGGAACAGAAATTATAATGCCACCATTTTTGATCATAATATCCATGATTGATTACCTTCAAGTGTTAGACAGGTCCGTAGGATTCGCTTAGTAGTAATAGAACAGAAACAAACGCGTTTATGTGTAGTTATACAACAGAAACAAACGTGTTTATTTATAGAAATGACAACAATACATCATTCAAACCATTTTTGACCTAAAAGATATAAACCTACACTTTCGTAAACTTCAAATAATTTATCTACAATGCAACTGATAAGTCTTTACAAATAGTAAATCCATTCATTAGCAACAAAAAATTAAAATCACAAATAAAATAACATTTCCTAAACCTATAACATTATATTAAGTTTAATTTTAATTAGCTTATTGAGAGGATGGACCTGGATTCATCTTTCTTTTACCGTTGGTTAAAGTGACGTTAATGAATCTTCTGGTGTACAATAAACGTTTGTAAGCACGACCCTTTGGTTTTTTTGGTTTTTCTTGTTTGTCAACTTTTGGAGTTTGAGACTTGACTTTACCAGCACGGGCTAATGAACCATGAACTTTACCCTGGAAATCGTTAGTACTTCTTGCGTGAATAAAAGTAACGTTGCCACTCTTTCGTTGAATGATCTTTCGACCTTAATAATGAATGAATCAATCCAATATTGGTGCACTAAATTTTATTATTGGGCTGCCACCAACCAATGTCCACACTACCTGTTTCAGTAACTATGTTTTGATTCTGATGTTTTTTCTTTCTTCTTGATGAATCAATTTAATCTTGATATGGTACGCTCACTCTATCCCTTTTCTTCTGGAATTTGGCTTATCATTATTACAGTCTTTCAATCAATCAACTAGATGCAAACTATTATCCTCAAAGAACATACCATTTTGAATTATTTAATGTGTATAGTATATATTGTATCAGTAATAAAATTTAATATATGTTTTCTTTGGTGATGATGATATATCTCCAACCACTTCCAGCACTCTTCCCAACCCATTATTAATTAAAGCCATTACCCGCTTGAAAATTTCTCAGTTCTTCGGCGATTAAATTCACTTGAAATTTTTAGAGTCTGTGACTGGTTTTTGTCAAGGGCTTCAGCCCTGATTATATCTTGGATCAAAACAAATTACGTAATACGGACCCCCCACATACAGTAGCTGTTGCAAGCTATTTGATAGATTGAAGCATAGAATAGATTATCAATCTAACCTCAAATCCCCCTTGGTTTATGATATATCATCTACTGTGGGATGTAGACTAATGGACGACTTTAATTTTGACCTGCATACAGAAGATCTCTGGGACTGATACAGAGGTGCGAACTCGCATACAAATATGAATATGTATACAACATCTCATTTAATTCACATATTTACCACTGGGGTATCAAGAAATAAGAGTAGACTCTTGCTCTGATTTCAGCAGTTTCTTCTTCCTCCTCGAACATGGGCTTCCAATTGACGAGTTCATTTTTCTCGGCTTTGAAGCCATATTCTTCACATGTGGTGAAAAATTCAAGATCATTATTTAATAACTTTGGTCTGTGAGGAGAAAATACAACAAAACACCTTCCATCACGCTTCAATGTATCTCTGCATGTTTTCAATAGTTTGTGATGCTCAGTGTGGTTGAAGACTAGATCTGATAATATAATAGTGTCGAACTTTCCCTTATCCCCAACCAACTCATTAACGTCATTACCCCAAATGTATCCCTTAACTGTAACATTCAATTCACTGAGTCCTTCTTTTCTGTTTTCTTCGTTTATCTTATTGACATTCCACTCGAGATTTTCTATCAATTCAGGATCTGGATAATCTGTTATAACAACTTCTCCCCCACTCATTCCTGCAACTAACGAAGGTAACCCAGCAGCTGCACCTAATTCCAATAATCTTTTACCTTTACACATCAGATTTTGATGTTTGTCAAGATAGTTGGCAGTGTATATACCTGCATTCCACAACAAATGACCCCAAAGTGGCGAATGTCCCACTAACCTAATCTTCAATTCGTTTTTTGTGCTAGGAATCACATAACTTGTGAAATGAGCTTCAGCTGGTGGTGGATTGTAACTTTCAACAGTAGGGAAAAGTGTGTCTAATAAAATTTCATCATCTGAGCCTTCCATTATTGTAATAGCTTGAAACTACGATCTGATATAAGTTGATAAATAAGTTGTTTGTTCGTATACAACTAGTAGGACCTTCTAAGAAATAAATTTTACGATGTTTGGGGCCTGTTACCCGGTTAAATATGGTTGCAAATTGAATAAGTATAAACCATGAGTTCTGTTCGATAGAATCACCTAAATCTACAAATACTCCAGCTCCAAGCATCTCTTTTAAGAGCAAAAGTTTCTAAAACAGATTTATAAGTATTTGCACACATAAACACATAAATATAATGTCAGCTTTCTGAGTCATTGGTGTTTCAGGGAACAGTATCGATAACCATTTGACTCAATGGTATTTCTATAACTAACAATGAACCAAGTAAAACATCTCTTCCATCTAAATAATTAGGCTCACTCTTCTGCGAAACGGTCTCGCACAACTTCTCATAGCTTGTATCGGCATACTTATTAACACGGATATGACCTCCTGTCATCACCAACCTCGAATTTGCCAATATACTAGAACACCCAATTATGGATATATTTGTATTCAAGATATCTGCCATTTTATAGTCATTTGAAATCAAAGTAGGAGCAAGATATTTGTGTAAATTGTTAAAATATTTCGGATAAAAGAATGTCTGACTTTTCAAGCTCAACACAAAAAAATTGTTGAAGTTTTTTGTTCGAATATCCCCATATTTATGAGTCCTCAAATAAGTATTTTTTATATAATCTGTTCCTTCAATTGAACCGTTCTCACAATTTCGTGAAGGATAATCCTTGACAATATAATTTTTTTGACTTAAAAATTCATCTTTCACCGAGTTTAATGAAGCTCGAGTCAATCCACCACTCATCAACATATAGTCACCCAATGGAATCATCTGATGGAAGCACATTGAGACATTCGTGGGTTCGATGTGATTAGTAGTATCACTAATTTTTGTCGTGGGATCATTACTGTATGTTTGGATTTTTTCCCAAGTGCATGATTTGAAAGTGAAAATAAAGAGATCCGACATAATTTCATCATAACCATGAATCCCTCCATGTATGATCAATATCTTATCCTCATAATAATTCAATGGGTTAGAGACCCCATCGTTAGACTCAGAACATTCGTTTCTCTGGGCTGTAGATGAGGGGACAAATGAGCTATATGGAAATGTTGTCATACCTTGGAGGTGTTTGGAGTTGGCGATACAAGATCCAAAGAAACCTCTTCCAGAAGGCCACAATTTTGAAGAATTACAATCTTGTGAACCATCTGTTTCTGATCCAACAGTATTCAGTTTCTCATTGTGAACATTGTCACTCAAAATGTCTTTGAAAGATGCTATGATAGCTTCGTGACTGAATGTAAAAAATCTGTTCTTACTTTTACGACGTGACTTATGATTAACAATCAACTCAATGCGTAACATTTCGTTCGTCTCCTGAAATTTAAGTTCAGAAGACCCTTCAGAATCAGCAGTCATTGTATAGCCTCCAAACACAAACAATACTACGTTCGCGATGGTATCACTTTCTGGTATCTTGATATGGTTTTCTTTCACCTGATTAAACTCATCTATACATGGCACTGTATCGTCTATTTCGTTGACTTTTTGGAATTCATACCCTTCGCTCTTGCTTGACTCGTAAATGAATGCGTCGTTCTTTTCCATCGTTCCATTCTCTAATCGGGCCTTTTCATTGTTCAGAGTTGGTTCTGATATTTTCAAGGTTGTAGAACCAAAATTATGCAATAGTGTTTTGTTAGTATTGAGACTCGGCTCATCCACCTCAAGGCTATTCCAATCAGCCCGAGCCGAAAGTGGGAACAGTTGAATTTCGGAAGATAGTGGTGCTCCTTGGGTACTTGAGAATTGTTTACTAGAGTGTGGTGCACCATGAGTGACATGATTGTCCATGTCAACACCAGAGTCTGTTCCTCGTGACAAGGACGATGTTGTATTTTGTGAATTGCTCCTTGAATGGCCCTTGTATAAATTGAAGCTCGTGTGAAGAGACAATTGCTCCATGGGAGTTTTCAATGCTCCCATGGTACTCTTCATCAAGTTATTACTAGAACTGGACCGAGAATGATGATTTACCAGCGGTTTATTACGTTGCGCCATTGATTGTTCAGTTTGTTCCGTCGTCCAGTCGGTAGAACTAGATGATCTATTGGTGAGGTGAGTAGGCGAAGGAGCAGCTGATGGCGGATTAGTCTGAGACAGTAGCAATAAATCTGGATGAGACACATTCAATTGGCTAGAAGAAGCGAGAACTGAGAGACGACTCTTTTTTTTCAAATTCAAAATGGAGGAAAATTTACTACCCGCTCTCTTGTAGAAGTTGGATGATAACGCATTTCTATTGACATACTTCATGGAGCTCTGCTTATCAGAGGAAATAGCAGGCCAATCACTGGGAGTATCATCAGATCCATCCTGAAAGTCTTTTTTAGATTCAGGACCACCAATACCATCACCTTCATCAGAACCACTGGAACCACTTGAAACATCAGACTCTTCAATATTGAATGACATTTCATCATTAGTATCTCCCAATATCGGAAATTTGAATTCCCTGTTGGTGGATGGAGACAATTGCGGTGAGTCAAGTTTACTGGAACCCTCTGTTTCCAAACATGCGGGAACCTCAGGTATGTATATTTCTTGAAGAGTATCGATCTCAGTTGGCTTATTTTTTATGTTTGAGTGAAATGAGGACTCATTATGATCGGTGTTATAACTACCATCCGATGAGGAATTGAATTCAACTGGAATTTTCAGTGAGTTGGAATCTGAAGTTTTCCTACTATCATAACCAGACTTAGAGGCGACCGAGGAATTTCTCTCACCTGCTATTCCATCATCCGCATTAGGGTCATATACATTACTGACCAAAGCATTGCCTATTCTCCCTGAAAATTGTTGTTGTGTAATTCTTGATTTCAAGGTAACTTTCGTGAAGGTCAAAGTTACAGTGTCGAGTATATAAGCGTCATTATTAACCAAAATACGTTTATAAATGGTCCATTTTTTGTCGCTTTGATCAAACTCTATACGATCATTTATCAAACTAAATCCACCATAGTAAAATATGTGCCTTTTGGAAATGATGGAACTGGAGAGCATTAATAGTGACGGCGGAACATCGCCATTTGCTATTGGGGCAAAAGTCAAGGTAGAGGTTGAGTTATTCATGATATACAAATCACTATTTGTAGCCAATAAAGGATTGGAAAGTAAAGTTTTTGATATTGGGGACGGCAAGTCATATGGAAAATGAACTTTGAAATCAGACATTTTCAAGCCGTGGAGCTTCTCATTTTGGAGATAGCTTTTGGGTAGATTATCCTCAATTGATGACAATGTACATAAACCGCCAATAACGTAAAGGTGGTTATTCAAGTTTTGACAATTGTGGTGTATTAAACATGGTAACGTATCAAGAACTTTCGACTTTCCCTTTGGGTTTGTATCGTTGAGATATACGTCAGGCATATGGAGGAACGAGTAAAAATAATCAGAGGCACTTTTGTCAAAAAGTATTTTCTCACTATTTTGGTGTGAATCATTTAATTGACCTTCTGTATCGACGGGCACCTGTTTTGGGTTTTCAGGTATCAGAGAATAAAAGGAGTTGTACAATTTTTCAATACCTAATGTAGTGAAGTCAATTGATGGGGTGAACTCAAAATGTAAACTGCTTTGGACAGAATTATTTAATCTTGAGATGGCATTCCTTGAACGTAACGAGTATGTTACAGCTTGTATTGGCTCTTTGATATTCTCAATATATGCATTTTTCTTCCCACTTACGTTACCGTTAATAGGAATTCTCCAAGAAGAATCGCTCGGATGATACAACATAATAATACTCACTCGGAAACCATGTTACAATGAGAAAGTCAATGACTCAATGAACCTCACTTCACTTTGAATAGAAACAGATGAATAAAAATGTTCTGCGATATGTCATCGAGAGATCAAAAAATATTGAACGATCAATGGCACAATTCATGTGCCAGCTATATTTTAGTCTGTGTTCTGTGATGTTTTGGTCTCAAGATGAATTTAACAAAGAAGAATAGTGAGTGAGCATACTCATGTAGCGGGATGTATAAAAGCTGTTAGCAATCCAACGCATCAGTTGGGGTTTCAAACTCACTCTTGTTATAAACACGGATTAAAGCCTGGAAAGCATGCCTCCAAACACTTGGACCAAAGTCCACAGCAGAGTAGAGCTTTTATCTTGAGTATCCTTTTACCATTACACTTTTGAAAACGATCAGAAGCAAACGGGAAAGCCTGAGAGTTTGCCCGCTATGTTTGGCAATTAGCTTTTAAACAACAAAGATCCCCAACCGCTTGAACTAAAATTCCATGTGGGTTATAGAACACTAGGTAGTGGACAATTGATGGTAGCAATAGACTTTAATGCTGCAATTTCATCACCATAAAGCTAATTGCTTTCATGGCAATGTTAACTTTATCATTTGGTGAATTTCACATTAAACTATTGAAGTGATTTCTTTTGTGTGCAGGACGTGTGTATTTCACAAGATCACAACCATTTCAAAGAACACTGAACCTAATTTACTTATCAAGATTGAGATACTGATTCTAAGTGAAAACAATAATATGTATCAGCTTTTGTCTGCCTCGAACGCTTATATATAGACAAGGCAAAAGTCATAGCGTCTAATCACGATTTGAAGCTCAATCATTTGTTACCCGGTCGTATTATTTTGAAATGGTACCCATAAAATTTCAGGAAAAACCAGTGAAATCAATCTATTATTTTATAAGAGTAGGACTTCAAGCAAAACATATCCAAAACACGAGACATCCACATCAAAAGATCCGCCCAGCATCTCACATGTTTCTCCGCGATTCATGATATATAGTTTTCACCCACCAAAAATAAGACATGGTGCTAAATCGAAAATTAGGACAAGGAGTCGTACGTTCAGGTAATTCTATAAAAAGGCGACATCCAAGTTATGGTTCAATCACTCTAGCACTAAGTGAGCAAGATGAAGAGATTATAAGAAAGCTTGCAGGTTCCTCCACTTGCGTGAACACAGGCGACGTGGGGGTGTCCAAGGAAGAGCTGGTAGACACGGGATTTCCTACTTTGGCTGACTTCCAATTTGGCTCGGCCAAAGCATGGAGCACCTTTTCAAAATCACTCTACTTTCAGGCTACCAATAAAATCAATCGAGCATTGACTAAAAAGAGAATTCTTCTTCAAGGAATCTCGAGCGATTTGAATGACGTGCAAGGGCCACTCAAGCACAGCTTATTCAACAAATTTGGGTCTGAAGCGTTGAAACCATTGTTTGCTAATAGCACAATCAGCTCCTTCAGAGAGAGGTTCGGCATCAAAGGACTGATTCCATCCATAGGGACCACAGTTGTTGCGCAAAATGAAAGAATTGTTGAAAACAATGGATTCAGATCATGTTTCAAATTCCACAATAATCAAAGCCGCAGAGGTCTTGGTGTAAGCAATTCCAGACTCGATTGCATTGTCAAAAACACTGCATATCTTGAAAAACAGTCAACAGAAGAGAGGATCTTTGTTCCCAGGACTATCAAAAGTTACGAATTATACAAGTATTATCAAGGTCTACTAACCCGCTATCCCATCATAATATTGTTCAAGAGAGAATGCAGCGATCTGATAGGACTCAAAAGCGATTTCGCGCGATTTGTCGAGGATGTCAAATCAATGAACAAAACTATGGAAAGTACTGAAGGAATTTACTGCGATACCGTAACGATTGATGACGAGTACATGTTTGCCTCGGCGGCTATGAACATTGGATCTCCCCAAGATTTGAGTGCCGGGAGCAAGCAAGGCAACGAGCGCGATGCTGGGTACACATGGTGCTTAGATCCATCGCAGGATCCCTTTGTCAAGTCGTTGGTCTCCAATATCGACTACAGCGCTCTCTCCAGTGGAACCGCCAGTTCAAGCTTGACCACTTTTCAGGCCATCTTCATTTCCACCAACGCTTTGCACACCAACCCCGCGCCCTTTGTCAACCTAGTTTCGGCGCACAAGGACCATCTAGAGACGTTCTGTGTCAGGCTTTCGTTGAAGAACTTGTCCGTCAAGGAAGACATCGACTGGGAGATATCCAGTTCCGCTGCCGTCAGAAACAGGCCAGGTCATGTCCTGTCGCTCTTGAACGCCAGGCCCAACAGAGCTGCCATTCCCCACGACCACCGCAACAGCTTCGTGCGCCTGCTCTTTGACTTGGTGGCCGAGTCTGGCTTGGTCAATGTTGAGCGAGGTTTGGACAACAGCGTCTGTTTGACAAGCAACAACACCAATAACATGTCGTGATATCCCCCAAAATCGTAAGCTGTAAAATGAGGTGGCCATTGCCACCGCGTAGTGGCCACCGCTCTGCGCGCTGCCCCCCAGCAAGTGAACCACTGATCAATCGACCTACCTTTTCCCAGCTTCACTCGCCGCCGGATAAGATCAGACAGGATAGAGCGCTCATCACACTCATGGCGTAAACGTAAATGACAATATATCAAATACCGTACCTCGAAACTGGCGACAAATCAAGTTAAATTGTTGCTTACCGCCCTTTACAATCAAGGAGGAGGCGACTTAAGAGCACAATTGGAAGTTGGCTTTCCCTTTTGGCGGCTAATTCGCGGATCGTGATGGGGAGACGTACGCGCGCTCCAAGCGAGTGCTCAATACGTCAACAAAGACGCGGTCAACACACCCCTGGGACGACGTCCATTACAGTGGACTATAGAGGCGCCGCACATATTTGTTTACATTTCGTCGAGACCAGTGAAATATTCATACAACGAGTACAAATTATTATGGTGTTTGTTTGTATGTACGATTAATTGGTGTCTGGCAATTAAGTGAAAAAATTCTATGGTAATTAACAGATTGAGCTACATCAATAAAAAACAAGATTCATTCACGTCGCGCTTAGGATTAATTAGATACATAATTGTTTATTTTGCATTAATTTTTTGCTCAATCGATCGATCTCACATCTTTCTGTTCAGCTATTCTTCTCTCAATTCAGTTGCTTGTTCAAACCACCTTGCTGTCAATATAAATAGTATCAGGATTCCCGTGATTCACACTTGAGCATCCCGAAGGCATTGGTACTTAGCTAATCTGTTGTGTATTACCTTGTCATTAAGTCTAGCAACTAGCACCGTATAGTCAGCTGACAACCATCTTGGTTCAACACATTCACCTCCTCGCCCTTTCCAGTCATTCGTTCATCCATTCGCTCGCTTGCTGAAATTTTTTGTATTTACAATTTCAGCTGATTCTAGTGCTACAGTTATCACGGTATAACGTTGCACAATAACAAAACACACACAAGCACACACAAGTACACAGCACTTTTGGGCTACTCTGGGCTACTCTGACAGAAGCATTTTACTATGATCACTGTTTTGTCAAATATGTCAAACTTCAACAACAGGTTAAACACGAAATCATCCAATAACTCAAAATCCAGTACAAAATTGCCTCCTTTGTCGCTCTTGTTGAACGATTCATCGAGTTTGAATGCCAATGACAACAAAGAGAACATCAACCCTTTATATCCAAACGTGAACTTGAAACTTCCCTCAATAAGTTCCTTGCCAATCAACGACAACATCGTAAAACCTATACACTCATTGTTAAAGAACTCGCCCAATTTATCAGCCATCTCCAATGCTCCAGCCGAATCTGTCAGCAGTCATCATAACAACAAGAGAAAAACCCCTATGAAAGACTCGAAGTCGTATGCTTTCATCTCTCATTCTCCATCGACATTCCCAACACATGAACCTTCAATAGACAATCACCAATTAGCAAGAAGAAAGAGAAGAAGAACTTCGCCCAATGAATTGTCAATCCTCCAGAAAGAATTTCTCAAAGGAAATACTCCCAATAAAACGAGAAGACAAGAAATCGCGTCAATGATAAACATGAGCGAAAAAGCCATACAGATCTGGTTTCAAAACAAAAGACAAAGTTTAAGAAAATCAAGCTCCGTGGAGAAGGAAATAACTGAGTTGAATCCAAAGAGTTATATAGATTATCAACATCAGTATGAGTTAACTCCAACAAAGCAGCCCTTGAATATGACTTCAGCTGTAACCGCCTCATCTTTGACAAATGCCTCAGGAAATTTTTACTCTCTAAACTCACCAAATAAAAACTATGTTTACTCACCTTTTGTTATGGCACCACCATATACAAATTTTCCACTTCCAACACCTCCAACTGCTCACTCACACCAGCATCATAATCAACATTCTCACCAGCATCAACATCAGCACCAGCATCCAATCAATCCATCCCCATTTGCTAGTAATTCAGATATACACGTCACTCCATGCAAAATTCAGTTCAAACAAATTATGACCCCAAATACACCCCACCAAATAATCAGAAAGCCAAATTCCCTTTCTTCAATTTCTTCGACTTCCTCGAATTACTCTATACGCCGTTCAAGTTCGATAAATCAACATCAATTATTATCTCTTCCTTCTGCTCAAAATGCGATATCTTCGCCTATCGCGCTCAAGTCCGTCACTCCTGTGATTTTGAGTGAAGCTCCAGCTCTGAAATCTGCTGAAACAGCCATCTCACTTCCAGTTACTGCTACACCAGTTGAGACAGGAACTACCAAAAAAGAAGGAAACAAGATTGTTGATTTATTGAATAGTCCGGTCAGCCCCAATGTCACAAAAGATAAAGGATTAAAATCTCCTTCGTCATCAAATTTGAATACCCCTTGCGAAAAGAGAGTTGTCAAAAAGAAAGAAGAGGGGGTTCAAAAAGGGAAAACTGAATTTGAATGTGTCGAAAATTTGCTCTCATTGCGCACTGGAATGTGGAAATAATTTTTGCATGATATCTTGTCACATTTTTGTATGATTATTATACCTATCATCATTTTAATATAATTAATATTACTTCTTACTTTATCTATTTATTAAAACTTTTATCAAAAAAATTGGAATTGGGGTTGCTTTTTGCTTTTTTGCTTGTTTAATTGCTTGTGTATAATATGATCATCAGTATATTCGTCTTTGTAGCCATGCCCTGGGTATTCAACAAGAAATTGTTGTCCACCCGGTAAGTTCTCGTGCATTTCTAACGGAGTATTTGGCTTTGGGCAACATTTTTTGCTTCCAAAACACTCAAATGTGAAGTCGTACTGTATAGTTTAGCTCTTGTGATTTGTAGATAGGTTCTGAATAGAAGAACAAAAGTTCCTTTGTGATCGCGACAATTTGGCAGTCATACAGCTCATAAGAGCGAGTCTTGCAACTTCCTCACTACACTTTCGTCTACCAACTGTCCTTAAACAAACACAGTAACGCGTACTACGAAGATGAACATATTAACTTAAATTACAATATCAATTATAAATTTATTTTTGATGGAATTTATAAATTATAAATCAACTGATAATCAATAGCCAAACCAAGTAGTAAACAATAAAAGTATAATCATTTTTCTTAATAACATGAAGTTACTAAAAAAATTATTTACGACGAGAAGTGGTTTTGGTATGTTGACCTCTGACTTTAAGACCCCAGAAATGTCTGATACCACGGTGAGATCTAATTTTCTTTAAACGTTCTAAATCTTCACGTAATTTGGATTCCATATTGTTAGCTAAAACATGGTAATCTTTACCATCGACAATGTCTTTTTGTCTGTTTAAGAACCAAGCTGGGATTTTATATTGAGTTGGATTTTGCATGATTGTAACAATTCTTTCTAATTCTTCTTGTGTTAATTCACCAGCACGTTTTTTTAAATCAACATCGGCTTTTTTACAAACCAAGTTGGCGTAACGACGACCAACACCACGAATGGTAGTTAAAGCGTACATGATCTTGATTCTACCATCGACGTTGGTATTTAACAAACTGAAGTGCTGTTAGTATTGGGATTCGACAGTATAATGCAAATTTGTTCTGTGTGATCACATCTTCGTCCAATCTTGATCCGAAAGCTCTAGCTAGGTGCTCGCTTCAGCTCCGATACTATCACCCTTCTATTCTAGAACGCGTGTCCTTTTGTCTTTGATTTTCAACATCAAGAATTCTGGCTTCGACATCAAAAGGACAATCAATCAATCAATCAATCTCAACAGACAATAAGCATTTCACAAAACTATTAACATACCGTAAGATGTGTTGGAAACTACCTTGTTCTTGAACAACTAATGACATTTTTAATTATAGTAGATAATACAACGTTAAATTATAAGAATATCTATTTTTTGATAAATGTTATTTAATTATGAACTTTTTTTCAGCTTACCTCTAACCTCACTATGCGTGCGGATTTTTCAGAAAATGGGTTTTGAGCTTTGCACGTAATTGTCTATAATTTTCTCCCATGATTAGCAAAATTTCGCGAATTTCTGCTTTCGAGAACCAAACTTTTGTTTGGGTAAAGGGCAGTCACATATTTAACGTTAATTAGGGCTTGCGCCCTATGATTTTAGAAGTATTGGTGTATAGTATGGAATCTCCTCCTATAGAATCTAATAATCTAACACTAGCCCATTACCATTTATGATCTGGCGTTCAAAATTGCGTTTTTCACTTAAATGGAGAGTCCATTTATGTCCAAGCAGAATAATGGTACTGCATTTGTAATTGTAGATAACAGTTTATAACAGAAGTCATTGTTCGCAAATTCGTTACTAGCAGCGGTAGTTGCAATTATCGTCCATACATTATATACTATTTGCAGTCAATATGGAGTAAAATATTGAATAATAAAACACAAAATCAATATGAACAGCATCAACCATCTATTACAATTCATTATACAAGTGAAATGCTAAAAAACTATGTACATTCTTCCAACCGTCTACTCTTTGCTGTAGGTATCCATCAAGTATTTCAAAGCTTCTTCTTCAATATAAATACGGTTGGCAGTCAAGATATCTCTCACTTCAACTTCGACTTTAGTGACTATATCAACTCTATCCGCGAATTTGGCACTTGAGTCAAACAAGTTTTGTCTGGGTTCGTTCAAAATGAATAATAGATTCAAATCTTTCACGTCGTGATGTTTGATGAATTCTTTTGTGGCTATGGAGGAATCCGTGTTAAAGTCAAGTATGTTTGATTCGGTTTCATGGCTCTTCTCAGTACCACCAATAATGAAAATCTTTCCAAGACGATATTGTTGACTCAAGGCAGTACGGACGGCCAAACTGTAGATTTTTTTGGGTAAGTCTGTTGTATAGTCATTAGGAGCTCTTCTACCATGTGCAATAGCACCTCCCACTCTGGTAGGTGAATTTCCATCACCAACACGGGCTTTACCTGAACCTTTTTGAGGACGTAATTTGTGTCTTGAGTAACCATTGGTTGATCTAGTTGGTGGATTTGAAGAACCAACACGCGAGTTGTCAGCTTCTTGAACAATGGCACGCCATAATATATCTCTTCTCAAAGGAGCATTCAAAAAGGCGGCAGATATTGGAACAATTGAATGTGGTTCTAGCGATGGGAAAGATCTGATGGATGCTAAAACATATTTAGGTGGGGTAGCAATGTGAGAGATGGTTTCAGCCTGGGTGGTAACTGAACGTATTTGCTTAGTGAGTAATGATTTGAACATGGCACTTGGTTATATAGCGAGTCGAGGTACAAGTGTCAAAACTAAGCCAGATTGAAGTTGTTGATGATAGTAACTTTATTGTTCGAGTTGAATAAAAATGATTTCAATATCCGTACAGTGCTCATAACGCATGGTTATTTATTGGAATAGAATACTGAAAGCAATATCTTTTGTGCCACCTAGGAACCTTCTATGGTTTGAGTGAAGTCCAGTTGTTGAAATGATGTAATTTTTGCAATTTAGCCTCCACTAACCCAAAATACAATCGCAGCTCAAATAATCGAGATTTATTACGTTGTTGACCCAAAATACTCTGAACGAAACGAAGCCTTCGACCACGACCTTTTGTATGAAATTCTTTATCTAGGTATCTGTGAAAATATAACATAGCGTACCCAATAGAAATACACACAAGGCTATTATCATGATTCGCCCTAACTTCTTGCAATCCTGTCACCGAGTGTTAGCAGGCGCGGTCGCAGTAAGTTAGTTGATTGTGCTACCGATTGTGCGACCGATTGAAACACAATAGTTCCTTCTTGACTCAGACCCAGGTTCAAACATATTAAGGGGAGATCAGAAGCGTACATCGTATATTGGCAATTGTTGTGAGTTTGTTGTGAGACAAACAAAACAAAACTTTATGTGTCTTTGGGTTATGTTACCTCATGAGAAGGCCTCCATTAGACTTCGAATGGTTCTATGATCTTCCAACATTAAACCGGGCCTAACAAGCTTTGTTGCTTACTGTGCGATCCAACCCAGGTCCTCAGACTCAAACACCCCATGAGTTTCAGTTGGCTCCAAAGCCCAAAAAGTGTTCGAGTGTCATTGTGCCAGCAATGTTAATTTTGGCACTTGCTTCTGACTTGCTGCTAGTTCCATGGTGCGTGGATATAAGAAAACCCAAAACCACTCCCAACTACACAAGATTTCACCGCGAGGGCAATAACACAACCTACGGAAGGCCCAACACAACCGCAGAGAGAACAGCGACCAGGAAGCTTTGTTTCTTTGTCACACTCTCTCCCATAGTACGTGAGTCAGAGCTGCCAATTACCTGGTTTGCCGCCACCTCTCGCACACTAAACGCTTTGCACTACCGCTTCACGCTACGAACCTCCCGCTGGCATGGTCAAGTAACCAGTAGCACATCCGACGAAACAAAGTTCGTTTCCCATGGGCGCCCCCTACTCCCCGTTACCATCTCTGTGTTATCTAACACTGTCTAATAACTGAAAAGCTTGCTATTGTGCCACCACCGCCCAAACACCAACCGCAAGGTGTGAAGGTTGCCCATTAGAAATCGTGATCACGTATAATTGCCATGATACGGTGTTGGGTCCTGCATATAGCAGTGGTTGCTGATCGTGGTTTTTGCCTCTTGTCTTCGTTTTTTGGGCGTGTGGACATTTGATCCACCAGAAGTTGGGGAAAAACGCAGCGACAGCCGCGGAAGACAGCTTGAGGAATCTGGTGCAACTGGACCTGAAACCTGGTGCAACTTGGAACAAGATGAAATTCATTTCAAACCACAACTGTTAGCCGCTGACTTGACGCTGATGATGATATGACGAACAGCAAAAGTTGGATGGAAGACCATCCTGCATAGGGCAACTGTCCATGCACACCATTTAAGGCAATGCTCATCGTACGATTTATTATTAGAAGCGTTCTGACTTCCTTCCTCAACCACCACAGGAATGACAATGTGCAGTCACAAGTAGGATTATTCAATATGTTGTAGAGTCATGGACTGTTTAAGCGATAATTTCGAACGGTCTCCTCTCAGTAAATTGTATAGTAAATTACATAATTATGGCAAGACAAATCGCGTGTCAATAAGCAGCGCTCGTCCCCTGGTGACCACACGCCAGCATGTATTCTCGGGCGTTACACTATTCTTTATAGCTGATTGCATTGTGATTATTTAATTCATCTTCTTTTTTTTGAACACTTTCTATTGCTAACATACCAAAGTGACTATCGCCACTTCATTTTGCTCATCATGGATAACTTGTGGAACAACAGAAGATCCAGCTACGACTACTCCAATATATGGACCTCCAACAATAACGCCCCCATCAATACATCTCCTTCTGCGACGGCGCCTACCGCAGCAACCTGGGACTCCTTTAGAAGACATTCTTACTCATATTCCTATCCGCCATTATCGCTTTCCCAACCAGCAAATCAACCCCAGAATCAACCGAATCAGCAGACGTCACAATCGCAAAACCCAGTACAGAACTTACAAAATCAACAGCACCCACACCCACAAATGCAACAGAATCAGCAGCAACATCAGTTGCAACAACTTCAGCAACAACAATTGCAACAGCAGCTTCAGCAGCAGAGCGTATCACAACAACACCAACATCAACAACAGCAGCAAGAACAACAACAACAACACCAACAGCACCAACAGCAGCAGCAGCAGCAGCAGCAGCAGCAACAACAACAACAACAACAACAACAACAAAACGTATCACAACAAGACCTATACAAACAAGCATATAATCTAGCTAACCAGTATTTCACTTCTGATCCCACCAATAGAGTGCAAGTGAAACAATCCACCCCCCTTCACTCTATCCCACCCTCAACTCAACTACCAAAGTTCCCTGCATCTAACACCCAGCGTCAATTATGTTTGGTTGCGTTCAAATGTGGAAGATTGGACATATTCTTTATTCCGTCTGCCCATTTGCAGTTGAAGGTTCATGATTTGGTTATTGTGGAGGCTGATAGAGGACAAGATTTGGGACAAGTTGTGAAGTTTAATATTTCAATAGATGAAGCTCGTTTATTAAAGTTGCATCAGCATAATGAACAACAGCAGGCTTTATCATTTGAAAATTCCAATTCAAGCTTAACAAATCTACATTTCCCAAAACCAGTCTTAAGACTTGCTGATGCGAATGAAGTTGTTATGTTGGGAAACAAATTAAGAGATGAAAATAAAGCCAGAGAATTGTGTGAGCTAAAGCTCGCCAGTCACGAATTGGGTATGAAAGTTGTGGATTGCGAATACCAATGGGACCGAAAGAAGTTGATCTTTTATTACTGGGCTGACAAAAGAATTGATTTTAGAGAATTAGTGAAAGAGTTATTCAGAATTTATAAAACCAGAATCTGGATGTGTGCAGTTGTTGTTAAAAGCACCGGTTCAGTCAGTAACGTCCCAAGTGCACCCAACACGACTAATACTACCAGTAATTCCAATGCGAACAATGCGCCAGGTCTCAACGAAAATTACGTATTAGGCAGCGCAGAAAGTGATATTCCGAGATGGTTTCCTAACTCTTTGTCCGCGCCAGCTTCTGCAAACTACTATCATAATACAACTACTGTCCAGGCAGGACAGCCCCAAAATCAGCCACCGAATTTACTTGATTACAATTTGCCCAACCATCTAAATTATAACACAAATGGCATCAACTTACCAGCAAAAGGAATAAGTGCTTTAGGAGGTGTAAATGATATAGATTTTGGTCTTAGTTTGATGGCAAGCAATGAGTTATCTAACAACTCAAATAATAATGCTACCCCCAATGATGCCACTAGGTTGAACTCAATAAACTCGATGCACGGTTCTACATCAGATCACATGAGACTAAACTCGGTGAATTCAATAAATTCTCTTGACTTCAACAGCAATCCAAGTAATGGTTTAGATTATAGCAGTACTCTCCACTCCAACTCGAATTCTATCTCTGGCATTGCCAATCAGTCAGGTATCCTTAATGGGGTGAATGATATAAATTTATCGCTTTTCGCAAATGGTTTGAGTGGAATTACTGAAGCCGATAATGAGTTGGGAAATGGTATAGGAAACGCAGAAGATAATTCTTTGTTAAAAAGTTTGGTTGAAAGCATTGATTTGAACAATTAAGTACCTTTGGGAAACTCAATCCTTGGTCAAAAACAGACATTTTGAGTTGAGTTTTTTCATGTTATTTCACAAGGATACTTCAATCAATATAATAGAAAAGAAACAATCTTTTTTTTCAGTTCAACTAATGAAACTTTTAATGAGAATTTTTCACCAATTACTTTACTTTATTATTACAAGAAACATAAATATAGATTCAACAATAGATAATGTGATGTGTTATATATAAAATACAAATTTAAATACCAAAAAAATGAACTTGCCGTTTAATTTCAGCAGCAATCACAAGACTTCAATAACTTTTACAGGTGTTTCTTTAATTTTTTTTCAGTACATGTTTTATATTAAATTGAAATTAGAAAATCGGGTATGATATTTTTTTTTACAACTTTATGCTATTTCTCAAAGAAATCTTGGTCAATGGAAGCGGGTTATGATAGATTTCTAGTTTTTTTTTGCAATGTCGATTTTTTTTCTTGAATATTGATCAAAGTGAATTTTTTGTCTTATTTTGTTTTGATAGTTACTTCTTAATTCCTCGTGTTGTTAATATGGGTTCGCAGTCTAGATTATTTCTACTTTAAATTTCCATTATTATTATCATTCTTACTTTTACTTTTACTTTAACCATAACTATTATTATAACTTTTATCTTATATATCATTTTTTTAAAGCTTTTTCAATATATCATGTCGTGTTCTATGTTTGTGGATAATAATTGTTTAATATTCTAGATCACCTAATTAAAAAGTAATATTGCCTTGTATATTTTTTAGCCATGCGTACAACATTTCGGCTTTAGCTTATATCGATTAGCAAAATGCTTCTTGAAAAAATAATACGCATGAAAACGGGGGAACTATATTAAACAAACTTTATAATGGTGTAATTATATATTCTAATTCAATTGATTAACACAGGCAATTCCAATCTTATGATTTCTGAATTATTCTTCTTCATTAACTCAGTGCAATACTTTCGATATTATTCCTGAAAATGTGGTATACTCTACTTAACTACAATACTTTGGATAGATTGTAGTCTTGTTTCAAACAATTTTCGTAAGTATAATAATTGCTGCAGCTGTATCAGTATTCCAAAATTACAAGAATTATCACGAGCTTTGACATCAAATTTGCAAACCTCTGTTTACTTGAATTGTACCAATGTTTTTATTTGTGTGTAACCAATGCCATGAAACAAGCCTTTGGACTTACAATTTATACAGAATTCGAAAACACAACAACTTGTGTTGTACTACTGAATGGTTAATTGCTCAAATCTACTTTCAAGATTGAAGTACAAATTTTAGACAAAAATGATCAAGGTACCAATGACTTCAACCTTTGATGAAAAAATTCAAGAAAGATTAACGCAAAAGTTTCTTTTGTTGTGCGTCAACCCAGATCTTTGAACGCTGAATCATTAATTACCTGAGAAGCAAATCATACGTTTAAAACAACTTCAAATCAAGAAGCTTTGATACAAAATATCAACCAGTCGACGCATTGCAGAGTCAAAGGTGATTATAAGATCGTCATGTATACAGAACTTCAGGGGAATTAAACATAATGACAACTGGCTGCTACTGATAATCTCATTGTTGGATCTGAGACCTGTTGGGGGACTAAGCCTTACGATTTAGATTAATTGTGGACTAAAAAGTTTCACTTTAAGTTTTAAGCTGAAAACTTTTATCTTGCAATCTTTCAATATCACTAACGTAAAACTTAACTCCACAGCACAGGGGGGCCGTATATAGTTGAAAAGAAACATTCAAATAAGCAGCAGCAGCATGTGGGAAAAAGTGATAGAAGAGACTTCAATCAAAGCGCTTTTTCTCAATATAATTTCATAACACGGCTTTGGAACAAAATTTTTGTTTCAAAGCTACCTTCAGACTGAGTCTACTTAATATACACTCACCACCAGCGTATCACAAATGATAGGTGTCATACTGTCTTACATTTTCGATATAGTATCTATAGTATCATTAAGTGTGACTTAGCAAAAAACTTATCTGTAATTTGCCATACCTTTGTGCCCCTTTTTATTTGACGTAAGTATTACTTCAACTCCTTTGAGAATTCCATGAAATGGTTTGAAATCATTGATGCTTCCTTCAAATAATGTATGTTTTTGCTATTGGTTCACTGAAGATAATTAGGTCTATTGAGCAAAGTGAGTTAAGGAACATACAACTGCGGTTTTAGCTCAGTTGGGAGAGCGTCAGACTGAAGATCTGAAGGTCCTGTGTTCGATCCACAGAAATCGCATTTTTTTGGCGTTTTTTTAAAACTCTTCGTGCAATAACCGATACACATCAAAAGAATCGATATGCTACACCGAGCGTGTTTACTGTATTACATGTATACAACAAATCCTAATAAAAAAGAGAAAGTACCACAGCATCTAGAGAAATTTCTTTGACTGGATATAAACTTGAGGTAAAGATGTCTGAACTAGTCCCCGGAAGTATTGTGTTAACGAAAGTGAAAGGATTCTCTCCATGGCCGTCAATGATAATCCCGGAAGATAGATTACCAGAAGATATATTACTGAAGAAGCCAAAGGTCACAACTACAAAGCCCAAACTGAAGACAAGCAAGGGATCAGATGTTGAGATTTTAGCAGTGAGGTTTTTTAACGATGACACGTACGTTTGGACAAACAACAAAAATGTTACTCCATTGAATGAGTCTGTCATCGCTAGCTTTTTGAATGATGGTAAGAAAAGAAAGGACAAATTGTTGATAAACGCATACCAATTGTCAAAGGAACCTCCGCTGCTCGAAGATTTTGTCAAGTGGGGTTCATATGGTGAACCTGTTTATGTTCCTGAACCTGAAATCGAGCTCAAAGAGGAGTCGATGGAAGAGAACGATAATATCACTGAAGTTGATTCAGTTGAAGATGAATATAATGAGGAAGATGACTACGAAGTGCTCGAACCTCCCAAAAAAAAGAAGAAGACGTCAGGTGCCACAAAATCCAAAGGAAAGGACGAAAAAATAGGCAAACTTATATTCAATGTTAAAGGCAAAGGAAAAGCTGCCATCAAGACAGCAAAAAAGGGATCCAAAAAAACAGAAAAGAAAAGGAAGGTGATCAAAGTGTTTGAAGAGGAGGAAGAAGACGAAGAGCTTATTGAAGAGTCTGACTATGATTCAGATTGGGGAGTTGATACAGTGACGGAAAATGGTGACTCGGTATGTGATATAAACTTCCCGAAGTCAGGCGAGATAACCAACTCGATCAATGAGAGGTATCCTCTTTTGGTATTGTACAAGATACAACTTCAGTCCATAATAATGAATGGGGACAATTATAAGGGTGGAAAACTAAAAGCTTCTCCAAAACACGAAGCTTTGGAAATATTGACAGAGTTAAAAAGTATGAAGAATTTGCAAACATCCATAATTTTGAAAAGTAACTTGAGCAAACTTTTTTTTTGCACATTGAGAAGGTTTGACTTCAATGATAACGAAATCAGATCTGCGATTGGGAAGTTAGTCCAAAAATGGTTTGACATCAAAATAGAGAAAAATAGTGAACCCGTTGAGGAAATTATAGAAGAGGCCAATCCTGAACCCAAACAAGAAGCTGGTTCTGGTGATAGTAAGGAGGATAACGTCCCCGTTGAACTTACTAGCTGAATAGATTTTCATATCGTTTTGTATAATTTGTATCAATAGCATTATAGTGATTTCTTCTGTATCTATGATTGTAGAGTCTTATCTCATCCACGCTAACCCCATATATATACACCATCCTTATTTCACACCAGGTTGGATGGTGACGATATTACACGCAGTTGCTCATGAAGCCTGTGGTTCAACACGAGAAACATGATTTTGTATCTGAACGGGAAGCTATGCGTTCGCTTCATTCTCCATGGCAATTTGACACATCCAAAAAAAAACAAAAACGTTCCTTAGATTGTGTTTGAAATGAAAAGATTTTTCACCTAGTGAAATAAGCAACTGGTGTGAAAGATCTATCTAGGGGCCACAATAGTGTAAATCTTTGGTTGCACAGTAGTACATTAGCTATACAGTTTATCACCAAGTCAAAATGAACACCACATTCGCGTACAATTTACAAACTTCCAAATAGGGAAATCAACAGTCTTTTGATGACATAATTAATGACACATATTCAATACCTGCCATTTTGTTGTGCCAACAATCAATTGAATTCCAATTCCGGCAGTATATTTCAGAACATCCACTTTCGTTCCAATTCATTGATATATTTATAATTAGTAAAGTCCCCAATTACAAAGGATATAACTTCAGCACTGTTATCGTTGCTTATTTCCTGGTCACTAATATAGTTATCGTCCGTCATTATCAATTAAAGTCTCCGCCCAAATCTTTGCACCTCCGAAAGTAAGTATTTCCACCAATCCTTATCTCATCTTTGTGTACTTCCCTTTTAGGATCTCTCTCATCATCTATTTCCTAAAATATCATATTGCATTCGAGTATCTCAATTTAGATATAATGAAAATTATATTCAAGAAATTAATATGAAGTCAAATACTAACTTCAACAGATGTCTGAACACAAGTTAGAAGAAACAAATGATCCAATCCAACAATTAGATGAAGAGGACGACGAAGAATCAACAGCCACTGGAGGTAAACAATCGAGGGAAAGACGTAAGATTGAAATAAGATTTATTCAAGATAAATCAAGACGTCACATCACATTCTCTAAAAGAAAAGCTGGTATAATGAAGAAAGCCTACGAACTATCTGTTCTCACTGGTACCCAAGTTTTATTGTTGGTTGTTTCTGAAACAGGTTTAGTTTACACCTTCACAACTCCAAAATTACAGCCCCTTGTCACAAAACCAGAAGGTAAGAATTTGATTCAGGCTTGTTTAAATGCTCCAGAAGAAAACATAAATGATGAACAAGAGGAACAATCGCAATCGCCTGTTCCCCAACAAGCCGTTCCTGTACCACAGCAGCAGCAACCTCCACAGCAGCCTCCACAGCAAAACGTTCAACAACAAGCTGTTGTACAACAACAACAAGACTTACATCAATTGCCTAACCATTACCCTCATCAAATTCCTTTACAACAGCAAGTCAATCAAAGCGGTTTCAATTTGAATGATCAAGCTGCTGTTTATCAGCAATATTTTGCAAATATGCAGGGTCAGCAAGGTCAGTATTGATGAGAATATATTTTTAAGATGACAAATTCAAATTTTATATATACATATATATATATAATCGTGTTTATTTCAATCTCTTTTTCTAAAATTTTCCAATAGTATAACTCAGTTATTGACTCTCTTTATCGGCTCTTTTTTCAATATCACCTAAACTCAGATATTTGTTACGATTTGTTACTCTTATTATGATTTACAATTTATAACCACTTCAGTTTATTTTTATTTTGACTTCTCATCTATCAATTCACTTGTTGACAAAAGATTATGTCATTTCTTTACATTTGAAATTTCTTTGTGAGATATTTTTTCAATGTGTTATTTTCTTTTTCTGTATTAATTTTCTGTTACAGCTATGAATCAGTAGCTTATATACTTGGTATTGATGTTATATTTAAATATAACCATGTTTTGTAGGCGCAAAGATTTTAACTTTCTATGTGAGCAGAAGCTGATTTTAATTGCTTCCAGGGAAATATTGTACAGAGTACATTGCTCACGTTTCAATGATTTGCTTTTCGCAGTAGCATTTGTATCAATTGGTCATCCATTGAGTGGTGAAGTTCCTTTCTGGACCAATCATTACTTCCAGCTATTCCTACACTTATATTATCCCAAATAAACCCAGTGCGAAACTTTTTGTCAGGCATTTAAACTTGACAAGCAATAAAGAAAAAGCTACTATAAGTAATAACCAGAAATCGAGAGTAATTCATCAATCACCTGCTCGGAGTAGTGTAATATATATATGATTATAACTGTAGACAACAAGAAATATGAAGTCGGTTGTAGTTAACTACCAGTCGATTGGCGAACATCTCGCTACTTTTAGATGAGGTCGAGATGAGCACCCAAATTAACCACTTCCTTTATTTATATTTATACTACTTGAACTCCACTTATAGCTCATAAACACTAAACACAATGTCAGAAAAATTGAACTATTTACCTGGTACGTTTACGATTAGTCTACCCATCTAGTTTAGATTCATTCGATTACTAACCTCAAAAATAGCACTTCAAGATGCCAATACGTAAGTACATTGTATAGTGGCCAATTTTGTATATACATGTATCCTTTAAAATCTACTTTTATTCTTGAGTGACAATGTTGCTAACCGTTCAACCAGACCCCTCTCACCTAAACAATTGGAAATTTTAAGGAATCAAGTTGATTCAGAAGGACAGGATTCGTCAATTCAATCTCGTTTCAATTATGCATGGGGATTGATCAAATCAAATGATAAAAAAGACCAAAGATTGGGTATAACAATATTGACAGACATCTTCAAGACCTCCCCAAATAGAAGAAGAGAATGCTTATACTATTTGACTATTGGTACTTACAAATTGGGGGACTACTCAGATTCTAGAAGATACGCGGAAGCTTTAGTCAATCATGAACCCGAGAATGCTCAGGCTCAGGCGTTGAAGAAGTTGGTGGAAGACAAAATCGCCAAAGAAGGCTTAATTGGTATTGCCGTTGCTAGTACAGTCATTGCTGTTGGTGTCGGATTGGCAAGCACTTTCTTCAAGAAAAGACGTTAGACATGTTTTTTCTTAAAACTTTAGTTTAACTATGTGAGTTTTTATATGTGATGTTTTATGACTGTGAATATTTCACCATGAGAATGTAGACGGATCTTGCGCGAGAGCATAATTTTTTTGCTCATCATTTTGATTGATAAGCTTGTACAACCTGTCTTAAACCATGAATAATGAGTTAGATTTAGCCAACGAGATATCGAAAGCAGTTATATCTGAATTTAATAGGTTACCAGCTAAAGGTAAACCGTCAATTAAATCAAATGGTATAAAAGAATGGTCGGTTTTAGCTGGTATTGTGGCAATCATATCTGACCCAGGATCAGCGTTATCGTTTGAAATATATCCATTGACTATATCAACAGGGGTAAAGTCCGTACCTTTTGACACTCTTTCCAAGTTTTCAAATGGCTTGATAGTGCACGATTTACATGCTGAGATTCTATCTATTAGATGTTTGAACTGGTTTTTAATAAATGAATACTTAAAAATTGAGTCTGATACAAGCTATGTTTCAAAGATACTAGAGAAATGCACCGATAGAGGTTTCAGGTTTAAAGTAAGAGATAATGTCAGATTCAGTATGTTCATATCTGAACCACCTTGTGGGGATGCGTCGATGTTATATCTACAATCTAATCTCGCCGATGACAAACCTTGGGATGATAACGAAAACTTGAAGAGAAGAAAAATTGATGGCGAAGTTGCTATACAAAGAGGAAGGTCAAACTTTGATAGGTTGGGAATTGTGAGAACTAAACCAGGTAGAACAGACTCGTCCATTTCATTGAGTAAATCTTGCTCAGATAAATTGTGTATTAAACAATTGACTTCTCTATTGAATAGTGTTACCAGCCAGCTCATTGATCCGATGGGAGTTTACCTCGACTCTTTGGTATTGGAAAATAGTAAATTTGATAGAAGAGATATCGAAAGATGTTTCTATAAGCGTTTCGTCGCAAAAGTCGATGATTCCAGCTTTGAGAATTACAAATTGCACAAATTAAACGTGTTTACTTGTGATACAGCAAGTAACTACCAATTTCATAAGGAGAGCGATAGGCAGCCTTCTAGTCTTAGCTTGATATATATTGTTCCATTTAAAAGGCTTGAAGTTATGAATAACGGAGTGAAGAATGGAAGTTTTGTCAAAAACAAGCCAGTCAAGCCAAATAACTCAAGTATCATTAGTTGCCAACAACTATTGAAACTAAGTAAACCTTTTTTGCAAATAGAATCCATAGAAAGCTATACTCAATTTAAACAAAAAAACAGTGAAAGAATAGCTGTTAAATCTAAAGCTAAAGAGGTTTTGGGAAACTGGGTTGAAAACTTTGAGGAGAACTTTGATATATGAGCGAATTTTAAAACGCAATACAAATCTTAAAATATTTACATACTTGTACCTTTTAAAACCATATGCTAATGTACTGTAACTATTAGAAAAAAAAAGACTCTTCTCTGTCTCAAATTCTCTTTTTCAGATTAGATCAATCTGAATCGGAAGCCAGACCTTCGTCCCCATCGCCATCCTCACCTAAGACACCAGCACCGTCGCCTTCAGCGCCCTCATCAATTTCCATGGATATAGCATATTCTGCGTTTTCTAGTAAGTCTATCAAAACCTGGTTGGACTTTTCGGCTAGATCAATGGGTTTCTTGTTCTCCTTATTTTTAATTCTTGGGTCTGAGCCAGCATCAAGCAAGTTGTCTATAATGAAGTTCCCGTGGTCAATCTCTTCATAGGTATATCTGACCGCAAAATGTAAAGGCGTCTCCCCGTCGATTTTGTTCTTTGGATCAATCTCCACGCCTTCGATATCTAGTATAATGTCTATCACCTCCCAACAGCCTGATTTGCAGGCCAAGTGCAATGACGTGTTGCCCATAATGTCGTGGGACCCATTGATCAATGCTGATAACTTTTCACTGTCATTCTGCAAGTCTGACTTGATTTGCAATAACAACTCGGTGTTATTTCTTCTGCTGGCTTCTAAAACTTGCTCTGAAAGAGATGCCCCCGTGTCTGTCATTTCGTTTTTTTTTGTCAAATCCCTCAGCGGCAAATATGTACTGTCTCAAATCCCAAAATCCTGTCACCTATGATAATTGTTCCAAGTACAACCAAATTGATACCATCTAGAGTGCACTTTGGGGATATATCTGATCTGCCTCTAAAATTTGAGTCTGAATCTCATTTGATATGGCCAGCTGACTCAGTGGCTGATTCAGCACTTTATCATCTTAAGTCGCCAAATTAAAATTAAGCGCTGAAGTTATGTAGTTTGTGCAGGTTAGAAAATCGAACGAAACCGCCAGAAAAGCTCCATTTTTCGCTCAACAAAACACGCGAGTTGAAGCATAAAAAGTTACCAAAGTCAATAAGCTAACCGCCGGTAAGTGGATGTGGTGAAAAAAAGATGGAAGATACATTCGTGGAACTCATAAGGAAACAGCATAATCCAGAAAACAGTATCAGAGCGTCTGCTGAAAGTGAGTTCAGCAATCTTGTGCAACAGGATCCATCTCAATGCGCTTTAATTTTGATCAAATTAGCGTGTAATCATGCTTTACCTACCCACATCAGACAAGCCAGCATCTTACACTTGAAAAGACTTGTGCCTAGATATTGGTCGATGGGCTTCCAAACGTTCACAGGACCCCCCATTTCCCAGGAGGTGAAGTCAATTGTCAGGGAAACTTTATTGAACTTCTCAACGTTGGATCAAGACTCCAAAATTCGAAGTTCAGCTGCTTACTGTATCGTCCAAATCGCTGCCACCGACTACCCTGATGAATGGCCTGACTTGTTGAACCAATTGTTTGAGAAAACAAATCACTTGGATAACGAGATTGAAATGCTAGGTGGGTTGGATGTTTTGTCTGAACTTTTTGACGATTTGGTCACAGAAGAGCAATTCTTCGAAGGTGGTGTCGGTCAAACGATTATTGAGCATACCATGCGATTGTTGAGTTCAAACCAGGTCAAGACAAATGTCAAGATCAAAGTTGCCAGCTTGTATAAGGCATGCTTGAGTCAATTCCAGGGCCCTGAAACGTTTGCTACTCCCCAAAGAAATGCGTTAGTTGAAGCTCACATTCCTCATATAATCCACTTAGCTACAAATCTCTTGAACGACAATCTCGACAATTGTGATTACTCAAACTTAGATGTCGATGGGTTGTTGTTGAGAACTGAATTGTACAAAATCATAACTATCCTATTGACCCATTTCAAAAAATGGTATCCTGAAGAAGCAAAAATATATCTTCAAAATTTGATTACCAAAAATTTGACAGTGGGATCCAAAACTTATGTTCAACTAGTGGTTTTATCTGATAAAACAATCACTTTGAAAAACTGTTCAGATCTGGACATAACTTTAGTATGGGAAAATTTAGTGATCGAAATATTTCAAACTTTGGGATCCCTCTATAATTTACATTTGCAAGACGATTCATTACCAGAATTCATAGATAACTTGATGAAGTTTGCTTTATTGCCTTTGGATAAACAGGAGCAATGGACAGAAAACTTCAATTCGTTTGTATCCGATGCTAGTGGCCTATCATCCAAATTCACTGCGAGAGACGGTATAAATGAATATCTTTCAGAGCTTCGTGGGGTCGACAGTTTCAAAATCTTTCAGTATTTATTAACCAAATTTGGCTCATACAACGAAAAAACTGACTGGCAATCGAAAGAATCTTTATTCTTTATGTTTGAAAGTTTATTTTTGAATGAAGAAGCAAATTTATCCCAAAATGTACCTGTAGCTCAATTTTTGAATAAATTGATTACATTTTTGAAAGATGAGAATTTGTTAGTTAGAGCTAGAGTTTGCTTGATGTTGCCTCGATTTTTGGAGAAATATATTGAAAACTTATCGTCAGAATCGTTTGGCTCTAAAACATTTATGGAAAATTTAACTACCGGGTATAATGACAAGAGTGAGTTGGTGAGATCAGCGTCATTGATTGCATCAACTTATTATAAACACATTTTAGATCTAGATGCTGTTCCGATCGAAGCTCAAAATTTATTAATCAATATAATTACTTCATTAGTTAATGAGGCGGAGGAGGATACAGCATCTATATTGTTGGAAGCTTTAACAACTGCGATAGAGATCAACTCTAAGAACTTGATTAGAGACACAAAAGTGTTGGAAATCATTTTTCAAATCTCATTCTCTGATCCATCTAATGTCCAATTGGTTATTGAATCAAAAGAGAGTTTGAGGGCCTTGTTACTGGATGTCGATTCAACAACTTACACTAAACAATGTGAAAACGGTTTACCATCTCTAATTCAAACGATTCAAAAGAATGTCAGCGGATCAACTTCTGTTGAATACTCTTCTGAGTTAGATTTAACTTTGGAATTTTTAGCAATATTCATTAATAAATCACCAGAAGTCTTCCCTCAAGAAGTTTTTGATTTTATTTTCCCTGCTCTCAGTCAACTTCTTATTAACGCGTCAGATGATCAAATATTGCAAAGTGGTGGTGAGGTATTTAACGAAATGTTACGAAAAACCCCTACCCTAATTGTCAATTACAAAAATGCTTCAAATGAAAATGGTATGGACATTGTATTGAGAATTGTTGCCAAATTCTTATCACCTGATTTATCAGACAGTGCCGCAATGAATATTGGCTCCATTGTTGTTTCGTTGGTTGAAAAATTCCAGAATCATTTGGGTGCCTACCTTCCACAAATCTTAGAAGCCTCTACTAGAAGATTAATAACTGCTGAGAAAATTATTACAATTGAAGATTTGATTACGGTCTTTTGTTATTTGGTTTTGATTTCGCCTGAAGACACTGTTAATTTTTTGGCAAGTTTACAAATCGATCAAAAGTCAGGCTTGGAAATAGTTTTCCCAATTTGGTTTCAGTCATATGAAGTCACCAGGGGTTATGAAAAAATCAAAAAGAATACTTTGGCATTGGGAAAACTTTTCAGTCTTGGGGATGCAAGAGTTGAAAGCTTGATTGTTGATGGTGATTTGGTTGAGCGTCAAATAAGCCCAGATATCATAATTACCAGATCCATGGCTAGTTCTATGCCTCAAGAATACAAGAAAATATCTGCGTCATTGAAGATTTTGAAACTCTTGTTGTCTGAATTGCATTTTCAAAGTCAACAGCCCAACGCTTCAGATTATTTACCTGATAATATTGAAAGAGTGAACTCTGCTGATGATGCGGAGGAAGGGTGGGAAGATTTAGACGATATAGGTGTCCCAGATTATGAAAAATTGAAATCATATATTGACTCTGATAACGAAGGAGATGAAAGAGATCAACAAAATGGTGACGATGGATTGAGGGAAATTCTTATTCAGTTTTTCAAAGAATGTGCCATCAAAAATTTAGGCAATTTCAAAAAATACTATGAGTTATTGGACAGTGAAGACAAAAAGTTTTTGACAGAAAATGTCATTTTTTGAACTATTAATATTTAATTTCTGAATGCATACCTAGTTTTAAATAATTTAATTGGCGAATTGTAATTTTTCGGACTGGAATCAAAAACACTAGTAATTTACATGAGCTTACAACTAATTTGGTTATACACTTTCAACAATAAAAGAATAAAAAACTTAAAATTACAATAAGATAACTCAATAGTAACTATAAAAGTAAACTATCCAAGAAAAGCACCACCTGCAAGACACAAATTTCTGCGAGTAAAATGAACTTTATAAACTGGAGTCTTTTTGGTAAAATAAGCTGTCATATGATCAACCGAAGCAACAATTTCTTTACGACGACGATTATCATCTTTATCACCTCCAGTAGTACCTGAATTCTCGTTCGCTCCATTGATATTTTTGACTATTGGTTCTGGCTCCGGTCCTGCTTCGCTTGTACCTCTTTTTATATCCCATACTCTCACAGAATAGTCAGCAGAACCACTGACTAATACAGAACCTTCTCTTGAAAAACTCAATGAGTAAATAGATGATCTTCCGTGACCTCTCATAGATTTTAACCTTCTACCAGAGCCGATATCCCAAACATTTATCACGCTATCTTCTCCAGCACTTGCTAGCCATCTACCATCCGGAGAAACAGCCAAACAATTAATAGGACTTGAATGACCAAGAAAAACACGGACTGATTGACCAGTTGATATATCCCACATTCTGCAAGTTTTATCACTTGAACCAGTGAAAACATACGTCGAATTGGGGTGAAATTCAACGCAATCTACATCATTGTAGTGTCCTGCAAATATTCTCAACGGATATATATGATCACAAGACCACAATCTTGCAGTTTGATCGTGAGAAGCTGTTGCAAAGTAATGCCCAAATGGGGAAAACTTCACGTCCCAAACTGGTTGGTTATGACCTTTGTAAGACACTAAAGATGTGTACGTATCCAACGACCACAATCTCACAGTCTTATCTGCCGACGAAGATAGTAAGTATCTATTATCAGGAGAAAATGAAACCCCATAAACAGCACCGGAATGGCCAACAAGTCTTCTTGAATTTTCATCGTTTTCTTTGTCGTTTTTCAATACCGATCTCAATGGATTTCCGTCTATACTCCACAATTTAACAAAGCTGTCTTGAAAACCTGCTGCAATCATTGTAGAGTTATCGTTGAAATCCATGCATGTCATGTCTTGGTTTGTATTATGAAACGTATATAAGCATACACTTGGTGTCGCTGCCTGAATAGCACCTAGCTTAATCTTTGCCCTTGAATCTTGGACGGCTAAGATTTCTCGTTTCAAGTCAAGGGAAGTTTTCATAGGCAATGGCAAAGCATCTTTCAGAGGCGAGTCATCATCCTCCTTTGTCATTTCACTGAATTCTTCTAAGAGAGTTTTCTCGTTGATTCGGGAGTTGTTCTTCTGTTCATCTTTGTGTTTCAATTCTGCTTCTATCTCTTTCGTGAACTCTGAATCCATAGGTAATTTACCCAATTTCACAGGTTGATCATTAAATTTTTTGATTTCATCAACGTTACTGAAATAGCCATTGATCCCTTCCTCTGGATTTGCTTCACCTTCCAATTCCTCTTTGTCAGGTCGAGTTGTGGAAATTATTGGATCTAAATGCTGGTTTATTATTCTAATCAAAATTCCACCCCCAACACCTTCATTTTCATGCAAAAAGTATAATAACAAATTCAATGATGTTTTAGAGACTATAATTCTGTACTTTTGTTCTTTAAAGGCCTGAGCTAATTTGTTTTCATTCAAGTGTTCTTTCAAAGAGATACTGGATAACTTGCTGATTTCTAAGCCATGAAGCATTTTGTGATCTTCACTGAACTTGTCAAAAAACTCTTTGGAGTTTTTAAATTTCTTTTTGGTTACTAGCTCCAAATAACAGTGAATGAAAATTGGGTACAATATTCTAGATAATTCCGGTTTATACAAATCTAATGAAGACTCGACCCAGTTTTTTAACATATTGTAAGCTCTGTAATAAATTTCTGGATCTTCCGCTAAATCTTGTTTTGCCTTCTCTTTACCAATATCTGACGGTTTTGAAATGTTCGAGTTTGATGGTGTGGGTAATATAGTAGGAGGAGTCGCAGTGTGCGAGCTCTCTAATCTTAGCATGGACTCTGTCTTATGATACCCTTTCTTGTTCAAATATTCCAACACAATTCGATTCAAGTCCTGCTGAGAGAATTGCTGTGGTTTGTTCCCATTTTGCTGGGGCCTTTGGTTAGGTACTGGCCGTATCTGTTGCAGCTGTTGTTGTGATTGAGATTGTGCTTGTTGGTGTTGTTGTGGTAGTTGCTGATTTGCCATTTTGTTTTGAGCCTGTGTATGGGACAATATTGGGGCGTCTTGAACTGATGACGAACCACTTGAGCCTTCTTGCTTGATGTTATTATTTGAGGAATTCATGCTGCTATTGATTACTATTGTCTTGGTTTGTTATTATCTTTCAAGCTCAGAACATGAATGATCACCAATCAAAGTTTTTTTTACAGTCAACTGTTAATCCAAGCTTGTTTCGCGGGAATGGAAGGTGATGAATTGATGATGTCCACTATTAGTATGCTCCGACGTGAGAGGGCAATCTATATGGATATTATGTTCTTCGAGGTGATTATTTTCAAAACTGGAAAGTTGGTTACATCCTAAAAAAGGTGCGACGCTCATAACACTGTAGAATACAAGCAAAAAATAAGTTAAAAAGGTCCTACCCGGATTCGAACCGGGGTTGCCCGGAGGCTTTACGATTTAGTCAAAACCGAGAGTGATAACCACTACACTATAGAACCATTTTAATGCCCAATCAAATTTTTTAGGTTTTATATATAAATCATGCCATTGGGCTTTCATTTCACCAACTGTGCTTTTTTATAACAATCACAGATCCCTACGCATTAATGGAGAGAACTAACAGCAATTAACTGCTTTGCTAAAATCAACAAGAAAATAAGAGCAATGCTGTTGTTCCAATCAAGCAGTCCCCCTCGCTTCTCGTCAGAGGTTAAACTCGAAGAAGTCATATAGAGGCGACCAACATCAAATGACACAAGCATCCCTGAGACTATTTTAAATCTGGTCATTCTGCTTTTTTCATGAGCATCTGTGTATGCTATCTGCACACAGTGTTTGGCGGTCATTTTTGGGCCTTCATTGTAACCATGGAGTGCAATACCTCAGATGTTCAGACGACGCTCATAACATAGTGGATAAGCGAGCTAGATGTACGATGGAACACCATTTATGATCCCACCGGCTCCAATATATATTGGTACCTATCTTGATCTCAGCTGAAAATCTGAGAATTTATTTGCTCGTGTTAGCAATATCAGGCATTGGGTGCGTAAGGCAAAGCTTCGAAACTTGAATATCAAGGGTAATGAGCAATTAAAATCTCCATATTTCCGTATTTGCTCTATGCTGTGCACCAGTTTGTGCAAGACTTCCGCTATGATGTTAGGATAACCAATCACTATAGGGATATCCAATGACTGAATATTGGTTATCAACATGGCTAGTCGTTTGTTTGGCCTCAACAGGAAAGCCGTACCTCTACTTTCCCAAAATCATGGTAATGCCTTCGTTACCAAGCTTATTTATGAGCTCGAAACATATAAGAGAGCTAATTAATTGCATATAAGGTAAATTTGACTCAAATCACTTGCCTTTTATGGCTATGATTGATAAATACCTGAGCACTTTAGTAGATGGTAAATTCAAGCTCACTAGTTGTTTGAGTGTTGAGCACCCGCTGCAATATCATATAAAGTCAGACGCTTTTGTCCAACTACAAGATATTCAGTATAGTTTTAAAGTGATATTCTTTGGAAACAGTAAGAGATTCTGTTATTACTCATATTTCAGTAGTTTTCTGGAGTATAAACATAACTAGTGAAACAATGGTGTCGTCCTCGAAAATATTGTTTAGTCGTGATGTCTTCTACAATGGTGTGAACTGCATAGGGGAAGATATGACCAGTACCCAGTACAAAAAGCTCAAAACTATTTCCCAGGCACAAATCAGTTGGATGTCGCAGATCAATTACGGAAACTTCATTTTATACTTTGGCACTGTGTTAATATTTACTTTTGTGTTGAAGTATGGTATATATTATTTGTATGATGCAAGCTATGAATCAGACTTATCAACAAGTGAATTTTTGAGAAACCAGATTATTCTTAAAAAATCAGACAAATCTTTGAAATCCTCTGATTGGGACTCCCAGAAAGGTTCAGTAGATTATTCGACCACAACATACTACAGACCATCGTTGATTCCAAAAGTCACGTCATTGCTAAGAGCAATATCGTACAGAAGAATACCACCAAAATATCTCAAATATTGTATTCCAAATTTAAGCCTTGGAATATATGTCATCTTAGCAGTATGTACCGTCTATGTAACGGCATATACTTTTGGTCAGCGTCCTTATTACAGAGAATGCAGAGGATTCGGATCGCCCCCACTAGCTATAAGAGCAGGTGTTATGGCTATGACATGCTTCATCTATATTTTCATCTTGTCCGGTAAAACGAACTTGATTTCTGCAATAGTTGGTATAGGATATGAAAAGTTGTATATTTATCATAAGTATGTCAGTTGGTGTGCTTTGATTTTATCATTTGTTCATACTGCTCCATTCATCTACCAGTCTACTCATGAAGGAGGCTACAGTAACTGGAGAAGAGTCTTCAACGGTGAGCAGACTTTGTTTCTATCTGGTTTTGTTGCATTGGGAGCTTTATGCTGGCTATGCCTTATGTCTTTTCACTCAATTCGCAAAGTCTCTCATGAGATTTTTTATCACTTACATTGGTCAATTGCAATAGTTTTTTTGGGCACCCTTATCTGGCACATAGGAAACTCAGCAAACACATGGCGTTATACGTGGGCATTAATTGTTATTTGGTTTGTCCAATTGTTATATCGTGTTAGTTTCAAAACAGCTTTAAAACCAAACAAGTGGTTCTTGAAACCTAGGATATGTCAACTTAAAAGTTTGGACAATGAGACCTTTGAGCTCGAGGTCTTCAAATCTGGTTTTGACTGGACAGCTGGACAACATATCTTTATTAGATTCAGAGGTAAAAGAATATTGGACAACCACCCATTCACCATTTGTTCAGTTCCCGAAAATGGTTCAAATGTAATCAAGCTAATAATAAAATCAAGAAACGGTCTCACCGCTTCTATCAACGATGAATTATTAAGAGCTACAGAGAAAGACTTTACCACCGATACTTCTTTGAACAAAGCATTGTATGTTGATGGTCCCTACGGAATGGTAAGTCGTGATTTTAGTAGATTCGACAATGCAGTATTGATTGCAAATGGTAGTGGTGTTACTTTCACTTTACCATTCTTGAAAAGATATGCCCAACAAATCCAAAGTGTTTCACCCATTGAGACTAAGCAGAAGGCGGACAGTGTGACTGATTCTCATCTATATTTCATCCGCCCCATCATCAAACAAGTGAAGTTTATTTGGGTCATCAGAGATTTAAAAAGCTTGAGCTGGATTCACTCTGAATTGGAAGAGTGCTATAGGTTAGGTCAAGGCTTAATAACAATTGATATATACATATGTGGAACTACACATAAGGATGTGGTTGCAAATAATGACCTGGATAAACCAGAAGAACATAAATCAGCTGAGGCCAATTTTAATGAAAGCACTGCTATTACGGTAGAAATGATGGAGAATGAAGCATATGAATGGTGTAATACTTACCACTTCAAACCAAACTTAAACACTGTCGTTGGTGAGCAGTTGCGGGATAAATTACTTAGAAGAAACATTATTTTTTGTTCAGGCGGAAGTTCTTTGACCAACGACGTTTCGAACGGGGTGGCTTCACTCCAGAGCTCCATTTGGGGTGGTGCGGGCAGTTGCGTGGAAGATATATACTTACATACAGAGTCTTTTCTGTTTTAAAAGGTGGTGTCAAAAAGTATATTGCACTGACTTATCAAAATTGGATTTTGGCATAGATGAAGGCCCAGACTGTACATAAATGCAAATCTTCTTAATTGAAACGATTGGGTTATGGATTGACCGTTAGCAGTAGTGCAACGTTTATCGTGAAGTGAACGGTTTGATAAGGCAATGAAATGTTTCGTAGGGTTTGAAAGAGTGGAAAATAATATTACATTTCACAGCTAACGAAGTGCGATTCCAATTCGTTGAAGCTAGTAGATACAACCGTGACTTATCTCTCGATCCCATAAATGATCACTTTTTCAGATTGCCAGTTGCATGTTCAATGATAGACCCTAATTAAACAGCGTCCAACACATCCCATGCTTTGATATATAAACGTTGCGTTGCAACGTCGAAAAATAAAACATGCGGCTACAAGGCCTGTTATTCTGTTCACTTAGCTGTCTAGTGCAATTAAGTGCTTTCGAAATTTGGTAGCCCTTGTAAATCAAATTTCAACATGGGTGCCAGAACTGTATATCGAAACCCGAGAGAGGCATCGAAGTGGGCTCAACGCCTTGTTCTTGGGGGCCGTTTTGGCGTGCACAATCATGGCTGTTACACTTTATGGTTCTCAGTGTGTGCGTAGCTTCAGGGAATGATTTCTGGCCCGAATAGGCGTGGACTGTGGGCGTCTTGAGCGGTGCGAAACATATGAAGTTGTGTACACTAATCAGATGCTCATCTCTCTTTTTCACCTTTGTACCATGCTTCAACCCGAGCTAATATATGTCTTGCCACAATCTGTAGATCAACATACATGGACTAAATAGATTTTTCAATCAGACAGACTAGATCAGCTGAATCAATTGAATCACTCGAATCAATCAATTCAATTAGCACGACGTCTGACGTTTTTCAAACATGACGTTGCGATGTATGTATCAGTAGTATTGAATTGATCAATATTCACACTTCTGGAAAATGTGAGCGTTGTCGACTGCACTCAGGGAAAATATGATTCTGTATCAATATCAACACCGACGATAGTGATCGTGTGTGTCGCAGACATAGATGAGCTTTTTCACCAAGTGCATGTGTGGCAACCACCGCTCCCACTTCACAGAACAAAGGCTTACGCGACTTGTTCAACCAATCGCCGTTTGTAGTATTGTGATGGGTAGCTGTGAGGAAGCGATCGCAATTCAGAGCTGCTTTTATTAAAGGCAGAGAATACGAAGCGCAAACCTGATGGATAAACATAGCAGGGTTTCGTCGATTAGATTCATCTAATCTAATTACTTGCATGAACTTCGAACAAAGACAAAGAACACACAAGGGCCTTTGCCACCTTGTTGGTGCCATTGGCTTCACCCGTTCGGGCTGATTCTTTCCAAAGTAACGTGTTCGACTCACAGCAGGAATAGCAGTGTGCACACTCTTCATAGTGTGCACAGGTTGGATACCAGTGGGTGCATGTTAGCCGCCGACCGCTGGATATGGGCGTCTATCAGAAAGAACCAGTAGTAAGCCCAAAAAAAAGGTGCCTCATAGTCATTTACGGAACCCATGATTCATTTATCACAAGCTTGTTCGCGATGTTGTTACGGTGTGAGCCACGCAGAAACAAGGGACGCAGGTGTAGCACCACGGCTGCTGTTCGCAGATGCCACAATCTTTTCAGCGTGTGTCGCCGCTGTAGCATGGATTGCAACAGTGAAAATTTTCTGATGCGATCGATACTAATGGGATTCTTGACATTTTGGCTGCCTGCGAATGTGGTGATGTGCTGGAGTGTTTAGCGCTCTGGCGCTCTGGCACTCTGGCACCTCCACGGCTTGGTGAGGTGAGCGACGGGGAGGGATCCAGCGCGGATTTCTCTCCACAGTGGCCATGTTGGAGCCTGGAGGATCTTCTGGTTTTGCCTTCTGGCTTTTGACTTCTGGCTTCTGATATTCGCCTTTGGCTTTTCCCTTTCTGCTTTCTGCCCTTCTTTTCTGCTTGGTGCCTCTTGTCTCTGCCCTCTGCCTGCCCTTCGCACCGATTCCCCTTTGCCCCTACATCTAGCCTTGGACATGGAGCGCGCAACTCTGGTTCGCCGCTCAACTCACCCTCGCAAATTGACCGCCCTCTGTTGAAATGCCTTGGACTCCATTACCAACGAGCAAAGAACGTTAACACACCCAAATGCACCGCCCACAACGAATGCGTATTGTTCTTGCCGGTCGTTTGCAAGAGCGCTCAATCGCAACGCTAACAACTCATATGTGCCCCCGTCACAACTTCTTGATTCAGCGATAATGCTTCACAATAGAACAAGGAATCTTGAATGGGCATAGTGTTTTGGGCTCAGTGCTCGACGTAAGGTCTCTGATTCTCCCTTGGCGGCAATACGGCGACGTGCCACCACCAATGCTCGTCTTGTTGTTGTTTTAGTGTCTATATGCCAAACCGCTGACAACTGAATTAGCTTTTCCACTATCCATCGTTAGACTTTGGCACTTTTGCCGCCTCCGGCGGGCTTTCTGTGGTTTTAAAGCGATCGCTCCTGAGCATTTGTATCCATTTATGCCTATTTCAGACACTCAAACAGGCCAGATATCGTGGTGGTGGATTTAAGCGGTTGTCAGCTAGATAATTCTTATACATTAAAATACATACTGCAGAAACAATTTCAAAGACATATATTTACATATATTTGAAAGGGCTTTGATGAATTCACATCGTACATAACTTACATCTAGCATATTAATTATTGTTACTACCTTCCATAGTTTATCCAGCATAATTTATCAGTGGTCAAATAGTATATAAAACTTGAGGTTCGCGTCGTTTTCTTTCCTTTCGCAATGCTTTCGAGACTCCCAGTGCAAATTCTATCGTCCTTTAGATACTCGAAGCTCAACATGGAAAGTGAAAAAGATAAAGAAAGCTGTGTCGCTTTTGAGCAAACCCACGATGCCTACTCAACATCAACTATAAACTATGGCCATGGTGGTGACAAGCACCAACGAACTCCCTCGTTCTCAAGCAACAGGTCAGCCGGCGCGTGGATCCAGTTCAAAGACTCGTTCAAGCCATGCGAGCCAATCATGGAAGAAGATGACGAAGTGTTGGAAGAGTTGGATGAAATCACGAAGCAAAATTACCTCCTCTCAAGACAACCATTAAAAAGAAAATTGAAGTCGCGTCACTTGCAAATGATTTCAATTGGTGGTACAATTGGTACAGGTCTTTTCATTGGGGTTGGTTATGCTTTATCTTCTGGTGGTCCAGCTGCTGTTCTTATTGGTTTCACCTTAGTTGGTTTTAGTATGTATTGTGTTGTTCAAGCTTTGGGTGAAATTGCTGTTGTTTATCCTGTTTCTGGTTCATTCGCTACACATATTGGAAGGTTTGTTGACCCTGCTTTAGGTTTCACTATCTCTACAAATTATGCATTGTCTTGGTTGATTTCCTTGCCCTCTGAATTGATTGGTTGTTCCATGACCATTCAGTACTGGAATTCAGATATCAATCCTGCAGTTTGGGTTGCGGTTTTTTACGTCACTATAGTCATCATCAACTTGTTTGGAATCAGAGGATACGGTGAAGCCGAATTCATTTTTTCAATCATCAAAGTTATTGCCGTTGTTATCTTCTTGATTGTCGGTGTTATTTTAATTTGTGGTGGTGGCCCAACTGGTGGTTACATTGGTGGAAAATACTGGCACGATCCTGGTGCATTTAACGATGGTTTCAAAGGGGTTTGTTCAGTTTTCATTTCCGCTGCTTTTTCATTTGGTGGTACTGAATTGGTTGGTTTGGCTGCTGCAGAAACTGAAAACCCTCGTGTGACCTTACCAAAGGCAATCAAACAGGTCTTTTGGAGAATTACAATCTTCTATATCTCAACTGTTATTATTATTGGTTGTTTAGTTCGTTACGATGATCCAAGACTTTTGGATGGTTCGACTAGTGAAGATATCACCGCCTCTCCATTTGTTATTGCCATCAAAAACGGTGGTATAAAAGGTTTGGATCAATTCATGAACGCCGTTATTTTAGTTGCTGTCTTGTCTGTTGGTAATTCTTGTGTTTACGGATCTTCTAGAGTTATTCAAGCCTTAGGTGCATCTGGACAATTACCAAAGGTTTTTGGTTATGTCGATAGATCAGGAAGACCTTTAGGTGGTATCATTCTTTCACTTTTGATTGGTTTATTGGGTTTCTTAGTCTCTTCATCCAACGAAGACACCGTCTTTACTTGGTTGTTCTCTATTTGTTCCATCTCCTCATTTTTCACTTGGTTCTGTATTTGCTTCACTCACATCAGATTCAGAAATGCTTTGAAAAAGCAAGGTAGATCCACAGATGAATTGCCATTTACTGCCCAATTAGGTTTGATTGGTTCTTACTGTGGTTGTATAATCAACTTTTTGATCATTGTTGGTGAAATTTGGATCTCTGCTTATCCAGTTGGTGAACATGGCCCTGACGCAGAAACATTCTTCCAAAATTGTCTTTCAATACCGTTGATGATTGTTGTCTGGGCATCATACAAGACTTACTATAAACAATGGAATTTCCTTTATCTTAGAGGTCATGAAGTTGATTTAGCTACCGGAAGAAAAGGTGTTGATATAGATTTGTTGAAACAGGAAATCGCCGAAGAGAAGGCAATCTACAAATCAAAACCATTCTACTATAAAGTATATAAATTCTTTTGTTGATTAAAGGGGTTGGGACAGGTTTTTTTTTTATTTTATCATTCATTCGTTACTCATCTATTTACGTACACACTCATTTGTTTTTACTCAGATTTTTGTTGAAATTGTTTTTGATTTTGTTCCCGTTTTGCTTTTTCTAAAAAAGTTGCATTGTTTTTTTCATGTTAGGTTTATGTTAGATTTTATAAATCACGGTTTCAATATGTCAATTATTATTTGTAAGTATAATGTCTCATAAGGAGGCAATTTCCGTTTACGTCTATAATTTTCGTATTTGGCCTCACATAAAAATGCGAACTCCAGATTTCATGAATGTAAGCGGCTAAATAGTTTATGGCGCCTTCCAATTTACTGTTTGAAGTGAGAGCCTACACTAATGACAATTTCATGTTAAAGTTCAGTAAATCATAAGTCGCGAGCCTTATAAAAGGATCAGCTTAAAAGATTTTGGTGCATTGAAATAAAGTATGATGCGGGTACACAAATTTTGGAACCACATGATACTTAAATAATTATGATAACGAAAATTCAGAAACGAGCTGAAATTAAATATATTCAAATAATAAACAATCGCTATAGATTGTTATTTATAATTGGACGGGCAGGATCCCAAGGACCTTGCAATTCATTTTTATACTTTTGTAAACCTAAGAAATATAACGGACCCAAAATGACTATACAAAAATGTAATAAAATCCAACAAACTAGATAGAATTTTCCCCAAATGAAACCAATAGCAAAATAAACACCCAAAACCGTAATAACTAATAAAAACAAGTGTTTGTTGAAGTTGAAGTTTTTTCTCAAAAAAAAATCAAACAATGGTAATAGAATATTTATCTGAATTGAGAATAAAATGAAACTGAACACCAACAACGTCGAGTTTAGTCTCGATGCCAAAACAATTGAGTTTGATAGAGACAAGTTCGTTGAAATGATTGGTTTGTAGGGTTTATTCAAATCAATTGCATAGTCATGAAATAAGATGTTCAAGATACACAACCAACTTGACAATGCCCAAATGGAATCGGACGATGAAGACTTCGTCAAACTTTTCAAAACTGGTGACAAAACCAACAATATGAATATCAACAAAATTGAGGATTTTATCTTCGATTTGAATTTTGATTTGATGTTTTTCGGCTTGCTTGAAAAAAATGGTGAACTCGAATACATATCAATTATAATGAAGCCCAAAATCGAGAGCGTTGTCGATACCAATGTTATCTTCAATGGATCCCAGTTCAAGTTGTAGAAACCATAAAATACTAATATCACCAACATCAAATTTGATAGATGTAGTATTATCAATGAAAAGTCTTTTATCAATTTCAATATAGAATACTTCGTCACCGTTGTATTTCTTTTCAACTGCGACAAAAAAGACTCATCGGTGTAGTTGTCTGGATATGATTGTTTAAGGTAAAGTAACTTTTTCCATGGCTTTTTCTTCTTATGTGGTGGTGGCTTTAACATTTGCTTTTTTATCCATATCAATAATAAAGTAGCGATAGTTCAAAATCTAGTGTTATTCGATAAAAGTAACTTCATTTTCGAGGTGTGTGTGTGCATTAAAATATAAATCAAATATCAGATAATTACCAAACCGCCCGAAACGACTAACAATAAAACGAAAGACTACAAACAACAACTCCACTAGCTATCAACCTGTCACTCGTATCAGAGAAGCCAAGATGTCGAACAATCTTTCAGTCCCCACAAATCCTGTGTTTAAGCCAAGGTCCAATTCATATGCTACAAACAATAATACAGATGGCTACTCGCTAGGGGAGTTTTCGAACACATTTGATAACCAATCCATACTCACCATAGACAAGATACCCACCAGCAAGCCCCTAGTCAACAATCAGGACAAGCTTTGGACACAGATCGATGTGTTGGACGATGTCAAGTTGATGAGTGAGCAAGTCAAGCAAAGTGGTTCGTTTTTCGACGAGAACTTCAACAAGTCAACGATTTTTCTCCACAAATCCCAACTCAAGTTGTTAGAAAAGCTCAATGAAAAGGAGTTCAGCAGATTGATTGATACAGATGACAAACAGGTCTGGGAGGTCAACGAGTACTCCAAACGAGACCTTTTCAACAAGAAGAACTTCGACGAAATTTGCAAGTACGTTGATGACATCAGAGATGAACTAAAGTATGTCACCGATTCAATGAAAAAAGTGGAGGAGGCCAGCAAGGACTTGTGGAACGACAGAGCTTGAGGATGGCGTGTTTTCCATCGCTGTCTAGGGGACACACAGTTTTTCCGCGGAGGCATACGGAACAACCTCCTGTCTCCGTTTCTCCAGGCGTAATGAACTCCAGCTTTTTGCTTTCCCAGTCTCTGAAACATGCTCTTTCACCATCTATGGAGAAGCTCGTTGTGTCTGGGGCCTCCGGGTTTCTAGGGAGTGGAGAGATGATCAACCACTTTTCCTGGATCTACCCCCTCTTCGGCCCCGATCCAGTGAAGTTAGTGCTGTTGCAAGTTGGTCTCACTTTCTACTGGCTACTATCACTCAAGGTACAGCTTGCGTCAATTAACTCGTGGAGTTACTCTTCACTTATCAACTTTCCGTGATTACTACCCGTTTGCAAGGCGAAAGCAAGAAAAACGGAATATATTTTCTCCTGAAGCCTCTTTCAACTTATAGAGGTACAATCACACAAATCGCCACCGGATGATTTATACTGTAGCTTAGAATCGCAATATATCCTGATTTCTGGTTGACACGCCGTCATTTTATTAGCCGCTGTGTTTGCCGCTGTACAACAACCGCAAAAAGTTTTCACTGTAGCGAGTCGCAGTACTTATTTCCAGTTACTCCACAAATGCGTTCGCTCAGTTTGCCTGAAAGTTTTTCCACCTAGTTTTTCCGGTCATTTATTCTCGTCCCTTCTCGGCCATAATTATTGGCAGTTTAATGACTGGGAGCGATTCGCGAATTACTCCATCTGCTGATGCCCAATCTGGCCATATATGTATCTAGTTTTAAGTATGAGCACACACAGTTTATTTTGCAAAAAGTTCAACGATTTCGAACTCGTATATAAACAATCATCAAAAAAATACTTGTTGATACAATTTATATAGATTGAATTCGGCGGCTACGTTCTAATATCAACATTTCCCTTATTTAATACTAGCACTTTCGTATACAAAATGGTTCATTTAGGTCCCAAAAAACCACCTCACAGAAAAGTAAGTTCGCTCGTTTTTTCTGGCGTTCAAATCTGATCTTCAACAACTACTAACGTCATCCAGGGCTCTATGGCAGATGTCCCCAGAAACTTGATAGATCAAATCAGTCAATTGCATACATTATTGACTGTCAGCCCCGAGAAATTGAGAGAGATCACTGAGCATTTCATCACTGAATTGGACAAGGGATTGTCCGTCGCCGGTGGTAACATTCCTATGATTCCTGGATGGGTCATGGACTTTCCAACTGGTAAAGAAACTGGAGATTACTTGGCCATCGATCTCGGTGGTACCAATTTGAGAGTTGTGTTGGTCAAGTTATTGGGTAACAGAGATTTCGATACCACCCAATCGAAGTATGCCTTACCTTCAACCATGAGAACTTCAACATCCGATGAGTTGTTCGGCTTCATCGCTGACTGCTTGAAGAAGTTTGTTGAAGAGGAGTTCCCAGAAGGTGTCACTGAGCCATTACCTTTAGGTTTCACCTTTTCCTACCCAGCTTCTCAGGATGCCATCAACACTGGTGTTTTGCAACGTTGGACTAAAGGTTTTGATATTGACGGTGTTGAAGGCCATGACGTTGTCCCAATGTTACAAAAAGCCATTGCTTCAAGAAACGTTCCTATCAATGTTGTTGCCTTAATCAATGACACAACTGGTACTTTAGTCGCTTCTGCCTACACTGATCCTGACACCAAAATGGGTCTTATTTTCGGAACTGGTTGTAACGGTGCTTACTACGATATTGTTAAAGATATCCCAAAATTGAAAAATGTGATTCCAGGTGACATTGAGGAAACATCTGTAATGGCTATAAATTGTGAGTACGGGGCTTTTGACAACGAACATAAAGTTTTACCTAGAACCAAATACGATGTCATGATAGACGAACAATCTCCAAGACCGGGCCAACAATCTTTCGAAAAAATGATCTCAGGTTATTACTTAGGTGAAGTTTTGAGATTAATCTTAGTTGACTTACACCAAGATGGTTTCATATTCGAAAACCAAGATGTGACAAAGTTGAACGAAACTTTCATCATGGATACTTCATTCCCAGCAAGAATTGAAGAAGATCCTTTTGAAAATTTGAGTGAAGTTGAGCAATTGTTCAAAGAGTTCTTGAACATCCAAACCACAGGTCCCGAAAGGAAATTGATCCGTAAGGTTGCTGAAATGATTGGTGAAAGATCTGCCAGATTATCAGTTTGTGGTATTGCTGCTATCTGTAAAAAGAGAAATTATGAAACTGCTCATTGTGCTGCTGACGGTTCAGTTTTTAACAAATACCCTTCCTTCAAAGAGAGAGCTGCCAAAGGTTTGAGAGACATTTTCGATTGGAAAACAGATGTTGACCCAATCACTATTGTTCCTGCCGAAGATGGTTCAGGTGCGGGCGCTGCTATTATCGCTGCTTTGACTGAAAAGAGATTACACGCTGGCTTATCCGTTGGTCTTGCCAAAAAGTGAGGTTGCTTAAGTCCATAACGAGATTTTATATTAGTATTAAAGTTTGAATTGATGAATCTTACGATGAGGTTGTTACAATGTTTCCTATTATATCGTCGTAACCTACGAGTGTACACCCGCGTAATTTTAAGCCGTCACATAGTTTATCTATTGATTGATAGCCACTAAGCTCAAAGTGTTACCGTTTGATTTCAACCCCCGGACATAATTCTTGACTCGCACTATTTAACTTTCAAAACAATGCCTCACAGAGTAAACTCCTTCAACGAGTGGTGCGACTAGTTGGCTGGAAGACAATCAAACGACCGGTGGTGCGCCATCCTCACCAACCTGAAACTAGAAGTTGGAATATGGAAGGGAATGGCGGAAGACACCACTGGCTGGTTGGGGGAATATGGTCCCAAACACTGTATTAGTTAATCTCGGTAGCCAATCTCCACTGTGTGTCCTTTAATCAATTTCAAGAGGGTTTATAAATAGGGGATATTATGGTTTAGCGCAGCGAGTATAATGAACATGAGCGGGGGTATTGCAAACTAGCTTGTCTTTTGAAACATCTTACGATCTAAAGTGAGCAGATCTAGAAAATACATAATTCTTCAGTATTAAACGCATCTACTATATTAGCGCCATCACATTGAATATTTATCTGTGCCAGCTCCAAAATGAAGGGACCGCAACAGGGAGAGCTCAGACAGGGAGAAGTCTTCTACAAAACAGCTGAAGAACGACTATTGTTTATAGCTCCAGTTAAATTCACTCCATAGGACACTGGCATAACTTTGAAAGCGATCTTATTGGTCGATGTACACTATTGTAACCTCTCAGCTTAAATGGAGCTAAATTGCACTCGCACAGTATTTGGAAGCCCACTCTTGATTAATTAACAACAAGTTAATATGGCCACGGCAAACATGATCGCTTCGCATGTGAAGAATTGGGACTGCGAATTGGGACGAGATTAATACGGTAAGACAAATCCATTTTTTCTTGTCCTTCTTGTGCCAAAAAACACCCTTCCATGCGATTTTGGCCTTTTTTGTATGGTAAAAGAAACTTGCCCCCACTCTTAAACACATATAAACGGTAAGGTTACGAGCATCTGACTGATCATAGGCGGTTGAATTTGATAATTTCTTGATCTCAACAATCTTCAAAGTTGTAGTCATCCTATTAATCGATAATTTTATAAATATCACTCGAATTACTGGTTGGTTGGCTAAGGTTTCCTGTCTTTATACATCCTTCAAGGTGCATTGCTTTCAGTATTTACCATTTATAGAGTTTTCACGCAGTGTTTTCCCATTTTGCTCGAATATCCATCGTTCTTAAGTTCTAAGACGCATTTTTACACTCTTACTTTCCAGCACCACCCTAAGCCAACGCCGTCAGGAGAAATCGTCCGTTTGTCTTCAAATTTGCCTTGAAAAAGCCATTTCTAGAAAAACAAAAACACGTATATCCACCACAGAGATGTCAGATTTCAGTGAAGATGAAGCGGAGGTTGTTGGAAGATCTTTGATAGCAATAGCAGATATTGGATCAAATGGTATAAGATTTTCCATCTCATCCAAAGCGTCTCATCACGCCAGGATCATGCCGTGTGTTTTTAAGGATCGTTTGAACATATCTCTATTTGACATTCAGTTCAAAAATTCAAACACAACCAAGAACCCCATTCCAACAGAGACTATCAATGAAATTTGTCAAGGCTTCAAAAGATTCAAGTTGATCTGTGAAGATTTTGGTGTTAATTTGGAACATGGTGTCAAGATAGTTGCCACAGAAGCAACCAGAGAGGCCTCGAACTCAAAGGAATTCATCCAAGCTATCTACGATACTACAGGTTGGTCAGTAGATTTACTATCCAAAGAACAAGAGGGTATAGTAGGTGCTTATGGAGTTGCATCCTCCTTCAATGTGTTATCAGGCATTTTTCTTGATTTAGGGGGAGGATCTTCTCAAATAAGTTGGATCAAAAGCGAGAATGGATCAATCAAAATGTCCTCTACACCAATATCATTTCCTTATGGAGCAGCTGCGTTAACGAGAAGGTTGAAATTAGAGGACCCCAAAATCGTGTTTTCAGAAATCAAGGAAAATTACAAAAAAGCTATACAAGACATCAACATCCCTAGAGATTTGTATGAACAGGCCCAGAAAAATGGTGGTTTTGATGTTTATACTTGTGGAGGAGGATTGAGGGCATTTGGTCACTTATTGTTAAATCAGGAATTGACCTACCCATTGTCCACAATTATCAACGGATACTCCGTTTCTTTTAGTGAGGCGTCATCTTTGGCAAATTATTTGGTCTTGAAAAACGATTTACCTACTAAAGATGATATATTTAGAGTAAGCAAAAAAAGAAGAAACCAATTACCAGCAGTTGGGTTTTTGTTATCTGCAATGTTTGAGAGTTTGCCAAAAATCAAGACAATATATTTTGCGCAAGGTGGTGTCAGGGAAGGTGTTTTATTTTCACAATTACCTCGCTCTATCATATCTCAAGACCCTTTAATAACTGCTACTGAGCCTTACAAACCATTATTGAGTGATAGATATTTGAATCTATTAAAAACATCCTTGCCTTTATCATCAATTCCCCACGAAATCTTGTACTCCATTGCTCCTGCCTTATGCAATGTTGCCTTTATGCATTGTTCATATCCAAAAGAATTACAACCAACTGCAGCGTTGCATATTGCAACATCGGGAATTTTGGCGGGTTCCCATGGTTTATCTCACAGAGTAAGAGCTTTGATCGGTATAGCAACTTGTGAAAGATGGGGTGGAGAGTTATCACAATTCGAAGAAAATTACAAAAAGAGTTTAGAGAATGTGGTTTTGAAAAGTGGTGATTTGAAAAATATGGAAAAAGTTTTATTTTGGTGTAAGTTTATTGGTAGAATAATGTATGTTTTATGTGGTCTCCATCCAGGTGGAAATATAAGAGATGGTGCTTTAAAGTTTGAGGTGAATGAGAAGTTTGAGAATTCGTCTGAAGAGAACGATGAAAACATCGCCAATTTGAAAATTGATGACTACGATGAAAAATCGGATAATAAGGCAGACAAATCGGAAAAAAACAAAGTCAAAAAGTCCTATCAAGTTATTGTGAAATTAAATCCGTACGATATCAAAGTGGGCTCTTCTGTTCAGAATAGGGTCTTGAATCTACAAAAAAAGATCAAGAAATTGAATAAGACTGTTTCTTTTGGCGAAAGATGTCAAATCGAGTTACAGTATTTCAGTCAGTAAAACGCCAACTGACACATTGAAATTTCTTGATTAACTATCATAATATATTTATTTGGTGAGATGTGGTTATAAAAAATTGGTGAAGGATATTGTATTTTAACCGTGCGTTCGTTGTTCTTTTTTTGTTCATGTTTGTCTAATCGTTTGTTCATTATTTATCTGTTTATTTATTTTTGTGTCTTCTTATTTCTTTGTTCAACTGTTTATATATTTATTGCTTTTACGTAGGCTCTCCATTTTCTTGGAATTCAATCTTTGCTCTCTAGTCAACCCCTTTTGATGATATATATTAAAAGCTGCTGAAGAGCTTTCAGCTATTAACTATAAAGACTCGGATGGCTGACATAATAGAGAGATAATATTATATAAGCGCAACTATAATAATTCCTTCAGAAATACTGGCTAACTAGTGCTAAACTTGATAAAACATATATTAATTCATAATCTGCAAGACATAAAAGTCATATGAGCAGTGAAAGAAAAAGCAGATCAGAAAATTGAACAATGAGCAACGAGGTTTTGAGAAACATAATAGTCGATTCTATAGACCACCCAGAGTCAATATTATCATCGCCAGATTCACAGGAATTGAACGATTTACCATTAGTAAATGAGCAAGATGTTTTATTCATACAAGAAGGGTTATCATCAGATGAACTTATCTCAGTTTCAGATATTGTGAAAACAGAAGAATTGATTGATCAAGGTAAAAAAGAAGAAATCGCAGAAAAAAGAGCCGAAGGTTTTACAGTGTGGTCAATATTGGCAAAATGTTCAATCAATTTGTTGTTGCCTTTCATAAATGGGATGATGTTGGGATTTGGTGAAATATTGGCTCATGAAATAGGTTTCCGTTACAACTGGTTTGGCGCCAAAGTAAGTATTTCCTTCTCGTATCAAATTTCGCCCATTCAAGCATACTAATCACGTTACAGGTTTATCCGCATAGAAGAATGGCAGCGAGACAACAGCAACAACGTCAATTAAAGTCCAATTTTTTGTGATATGAATATAGCATGCTGATATTATCTGGATTATTACCACATGTATTCAAGATAAGTAGAAAGAATCGGCCGATTGAAGAATTTTGCTCGAAGAAAAACTTCCAGCAATAACTGCGAGCAACTCATTGACTCACGTCTTCAAATAATCTACGAACAGACTCATTTCCACGTTTTTGTAGGACTCTGATATCATGATAACCCTTAACGCGGATGAAAGCGACCTAAATTGGACGAATTTTGGAACATTCAAATTCGTTCTTCAGAACCCAAACAATGACAACAAAAACGTTCTCCTTTTAAGAAGTCCACCTTCACCTCAATACTTCATACTAGTTGTTACTCCCCGTTTTGAAAGATCCTTAGAACAGAGGAGAAGCTTCACGTACTTGAATAACACATCATCTGACCTCGGGATTTTGTCGATTCAAAGAGCGTACGTACATATGTCGGACATTTTTTCTGGTGACTCTTGGTATCAAATCCAGAATATTTGTACTTCTAAATATATTCTAAAAAATTATTCTCCTTCTTGATATTTTCGTAGTATTTTTTGAAAATGTCAGTTAGAATTGAAACTGATGCCTTTGGCGAAATAGAAGTTCCCTCTGATAAATACTGGGGCGCTCAAACCCAAAGATCTTTGCTAAATTTCGATATTGGTGGAACAACCGAAAGATTACCAGAACCTTTAATAGTAGCGTTTGGTATCTTGAAAAAGGCAGCTGCTACAATCAATATCGGCTATGGCATGGATCGCACCATAGGAAATGCCATTGAACAGGCCGCTCAAGAAGTTATTGACGGTAAACTAACAGACCATTTCCCACTCGTTGTCTTCCAGACTGGTTCAGGTACTCAATCGAACATGAATGCAAATGAAGTTATCTCCAATAGAGCCATAGAGATTTTGGGTGGATTAAGAGGTTCTAAAAAACCGGTTCATCCAAACGATCATGTCAATATGTCCCAGTCTTCCAATGACACCTTCCCAACTGTTATGCATATTGCAGCCATTATGGAAATTTCAAACAAATTGATTCCTTCTATCACCAAATTGAGGGATGCGTTTGCGGAAAAATCCAAAGAATTCAACGATATTGTCAAAATTGGTAGAACTCACTTACAAGATGCTACCCCTTTAACTTTAGGGCAAGAGTTCAGTGGTTATGTTCAACAATTAACTTTTGGAATACAAAGAGTCGAGTCCGTTTTGCCTAGATTGTCGCTTTTAGCACAAGGGGGTACTGCTGTTGGTACTGGTTTAAATACTAGAAAGGGGTTTGATGTCAAAGTTGCTGAAGAAGTCTCAAACATCACGGGCTTGAGTTTTCAGACTGCTCCAAACAAGTTTGAAGGTTTGGCTGCTCATGATGCCATTGTTGAAGCTTCAGGAGCTTTGAACACCTTAGCAGCTTCATTGTTCAAAATTGCCAACGACATCAGATATTTGGGATCTGGTCCAAGATGTGGTTACGGTGAATTGTCTTTGCCAGAGAATGAACCAGGTTCATCCATCATGCCCGGTAAAGTCAACCCAACCCAATGTGAGGCTTTGACTATGGTTTGTACTCAAGTTTTTGGTAACAACTCCACAATCACATTTGCAGGTGCCTCCGGTCAGTTTGAATTGAATGTTTTCAAGCCAGTTATGGCACGTAATTTATTGTTGTCAATCAGATTGTTGACCGATTCCTGTAGATCGTTCAGAATACACTGTGTTGAAGGTATCAAGGCCAATAAAGAAAAAATTGAAAAAATCTTGAATGAGTCTTTGATGTTGGTTACTGCTTTGAACCCCAAAATTGGGTATGACAATGCTTCAAAGGTTGCGAAAAATGCTCACAAAAAGGGTATTACATTGAAAGAGTCCTGCCTCGAATTGAACGTTTTAACTGAAGAAGAATTCGATGAATGGGTCAGACCAGAAAAAATGATCGGTCCAAAAGATTGAGTTTCATTGAGTTTCGTGTAAATGTACTTTCTTGTTCTACTTTTAGTTGCTTACTTCCCATCAATAGTATCATTACTGTTTATTGAAGATATTACTCATAGTCATATGTAAAAAGTGTTAGCTAACATCAGAAACAACCTCTTCCTTTTCGCTAAATAGCTGATAGTTGCGATCTTTTCCAACAGGAAACCTCTTGAGTTCACCACATTTACATTGGATGATCAAATTATCATTATGTGATGCCTTGGCCTTCGACCGATTCTCAATCGCCAATTTACCGTTGACTCCTGGTATTTGTAACCTGTTGCATTTTTTACATATGGTCCTTTTCAAAGCTGGATTCAACTTCAAAACTGTTTTCTTTGATACCAAGTCCATATTTCTGGCATATGATCTCGAAAATAGCTCCAACTTGCAGTTTTTGCTCAACGAAGTTGACGCTTGATAAAGGTAGGAGATCCTGGCATAATGATCTTTGTGTGGAACAGTCTTCGGTTTTTTGCTTTTGATGATCGAAGTTTCAGAGTTGGTTTCCTTGCTATTACCCATTGTATGACATCTTTCGGCAACCTTTATACAGCTTCAAATAAGGAAATAAATACCTGAAAACTGTTTTTCTGGATGGATTTGTATGTGTTTCTTTGAATCTTCTCTATAAAACAAATTTTGCGACGTTCTTACCCGCTCGATTGGATATCAAAATCGGGTTCATTATTAAAATATAGCATACGAAGTGACAATTTCTAGATTATCGATAAAACCATCTCTAATTGATTGAAGATTAATCAATTGAATCATCCAATACTAATAGAAAACACCGATAGAAAATGAGTGGCTACGATAGTGCTTTGTCCATTTTTTCGTATGTATTTTGAGCAGTTGCTGCAAGATTTTGTTAAATCGCCACCTTTGGTAGAAGTTCGTTCAAAGTTACGGAATCATGATACTAACCATACTAGTCCTGATGGATACATTTTTCGTATGTTTATTTCAAGTGAATGCGTTGTCTGCTTTGTTGCTTCTTGGGTAGCGAGGCTTTGGATTTGAAAGTAAAGAACAAGCAAGAATCATCTACTAACTAAATATAAACAGAAGTTGAATACGCTTCAGAAGCCGTGAAAAGAGGTACCTGTGCCGTAGGTGTCAAGGGAAAGGAAATAGTTGTTTTGGGATGTGAAAGAAGAACTATATTGAAGTTGCAAGATCCTCGTATCACCCCACCAAAAATATGTAAAATTGACAACCATATCTTGTTATCGTTTGCTGGATTGAATGCAGATGCTAGAATTTTAATTGACAAAGCCAGAGTGGAGGCACAATCACACAAGCTAACCTTAGAGGATTCGGTTTCAATTGAATACTTAACGAAATACGTAGCTGGTGTGCAACAAAGATATACTCAATCCGGTGGGGTTAGACCATTTGGTGTTTCGACTTTAATAGCTGGTTTTGACAGCAATGACAATGTTCCAAAGTTGTACCAAACAGAACCATCAGGTATCTACAATGCTTGGAAAGCAAATGCCATTGGTAGATCATCCAAGACCGTGCGTGAGTTTTTGGAAAAAAGCTACAGAGAGGATTTGGATGACTTTGAAGCCATAAAGTTGACTATCAAGTCGTTGTTGGAAGTTGTTCAAACTGGTGCCAAAAACATTGAAATTTCCATCATGAAGGCAGGCGGTGTTATCAAGCAATTGACCAATGATGAAATAGTAGTTTACGTTAATGAAATCGAAGCTGAAAAAGCTGCCGAAGCTGAAAAAAAGAAACCCAAATCAAAGTCTGACTCTTAGTTTGTTCAGATTCATTTTTCCGCTTATATTACTGTGATATAAATGATTCAATGTGCATTATAGTTTTACCTTTGTAATTATTTGGTTATTCCTGACCTTCTTTCGTTTTAGGTTCCGATTTTTTTTGAGAGTCAGAATTTTACATTACAAGACTCTTAAAAGCACAATTTTTTCACAAGTTTCTCTTCTTTCCATGTCAACTAGGTATCAATCCATATAGGTCCATAAAAAGACTTACCTTACCTTTTAGTATTATAAGACATCTTCAAAGCACTTAGCGTTATGAGCACACATTTATTTCAGTCGAAACGGGTAACGAAAGAAAAATAAAAAATATTTTTTTTTTATCACAATATATATATGAGAAAGAAAGAAGTAAGAAGAAACTTAGATACTTAGAATTGGAACCGTCAAAGATGCCTTCAAGAAACTCCATCAATAAACCAAAAGACAGACTTATACATGCAAGAAAGGCCAATGCTATAGGTAAAAAGAGGTCACAAAGGGAAAGAGCAGGATTATTTGCTCCAGCCAGAAGTTCCAAAAACTCCACCTCTGGTATGCCACACTCAACTGCTTTAGCATTATACACTGGAACTTCTGTTTCAACTGGTGTTATGACAACAAGCACTTTATCCAAAAAGAGAAGTCAAAAAATCGAACGTAATAAGAAATATAACGCTGTTAGAAATCAACTTAAAGAAAAGATACTTGTTGATTTAAAAGCTAACGAAGAACAAATGGATTTAGACAACGGTGAAACTTTGGAGGCTGAACTCAAGGAAGCCAAAAAGTCCAAGTTAGATTTAGTCAAAGAAGCTTTGTGGTCGGTTGTTGATGATGCTTTGGCTGAAGGCTTTGTTGTAGCTTCAAGCGGTGATGGTACTACTTTAGGAGGTCCATACTTCTAAACATTTCAATTTTCATGCCTACAAGAAGTGAGACAAAAAGATACCTTAAAAACTGTTACAATATTAGTTCATGATTGTCTAATTTTTAATTTTTTGTTTGTTTTTTTTATTTTTTTTCTAATTCATTGATTTGCATTCTAGGGTTTAATTAACGGATTTGGTTCATCTAATACAACGCGTAGAAAACGATTCGGATATCATAAGTTATATTGAGTGTTATATCATGAATCCAATAAGCCTTTGGATTCTAAATTACTATGCACTTTACTTCTCAAAAGTTCAATCATTTGAGCTGGATCAGAAGCAGTGAAGACTGAGGTACCGGCCACAATTACATTAGCCCCAGCATCAGCTGCTGGCTGGATGGTGTCTTTTCCTAAACCACCGTCAACCTGGATGTTCAAGTTTGGAAACTTTTCTCTCAAATCTGCAACTTTTGGCATCATTTCAGCCATGAACTTCTGTCCACCAAAACCGGGTTCTACGGTCATGACCAAAGCCATGTCCAAATGTTCAGCCAACGGATACAACACATCAACTGGAGTGCCTGGTTTGATGGCACACGCGGCTTTCATTCCGTGGGATCTAATCAACTTGACCAATTCGAGTGGTTTGTCTGTCGATTCGTAGTGGAAAGTGTACTGATCACCACCAGCTTTGGCAATTTCTGGAACCCATTGTTCAGGATTGGCCACCATCATATGACAGTCAAAAAATGAGGCTTTGGTTTCTGATTTTGGAATTGCTTTACGCAAAGATGAGAGAATAGGTGGACCTAAACTGATATTGGGAACAAAATTACCATCCATAACGTCAATATGAAGCCAATCTGCTCTAGCTTCAAACATACGATGACAGTCGCAGCCGAGGTTTGAGAAGTCAGCTGCTAAAATGGATGGAGCAATAATAGGCTTAACCATTGTGATGTATTCACTATTTTTCGATAAAAGGTAGATTCTTTTCAATGGAACTATAAAATGGCTATAAGTTAGTATATATACATATTATTTTTCACGGCCCAAGGTCGACTCGGGTAACAGTTTTACGGTATAAGCTGCCACAACAAGTCTGTGACTATCTACATACATAGAAATCTTTGCCCTAAGAAAGATTGGGTATCATGAAATCTGTATTTCTACATGGGGCCCCCTGGGCTCCAGAAAAGATATCAAAATCTTGTATTATGTGTTATAAATTCATACAATGCATCGTTCGGCTTATGTAATACATTCGTAGACGTCAATGCAAGTTGCAGCCCATGGTCCTTTGGTTCAAACAAAAGTGCTGCTTTTCAGCTATAAACCCAATTTGCTGAGTTGAAGACACTTTGAAGATGCTATATCTCTTTTGCTTTCATTTGGCAATACGTATCTTTAGATCAAAAGAAACAAAACATTGCGGAGTTGGTTGTGTCGCCAATAGTGGAGAAAGTTTGAAAAATCTCAAACAAGTTACATCATATTTCAGTGGACTAGGATGATTTGAAAGGTAAAACACCACCAATTATGACTCAGTCAGACAATGTGGAGGATTGTAAAAGTTTTCTACTATTAATATAAAAATCATATGGAAGATATGTTGATGTCATACATAAAAGAAAATACTTCGAAAGTTCTATCCGTGGAATAAATGGCAAAAAAAGGCTGCTTCGGTGAAATTGAACTTGAAGATATACGAAGTCCTGATTGTGATGCTTCGAATGTTTTGATTTGAGAAATAATGAACTTAGTGTCGAGGGATGTTGGCCGCACTAAGATCCGTTTATTCTTTATATTAAATCTACTTTTGAGGTGAAATGCACAAGCTTGAATTGTCATATTTTGAACCATAATTTTTGGCATGCCTAAATTTTAGTCGTGCTAAATATGGTGCTGCTCTCCATATACTTGGGCTACCATTAAGACTCTTTTTGTTTTATCTTGAGATGTCTGTAAGTTTAAGAGCAGATGAATATGCTGTTATCCGACACGCTCCTTGCAACTAAATCTGAAGTTTTGAGTTGCCAGATGAATGTAGTTCTCATATTCGTTTGAGTAGCTACCCCAAAATAATTAGCTCAGATATAATCAAAAATCTTGATATACAAACTGATTTCGAATATACTAATATCATTCACTGAATTTATATAAGATTTCCTATAACTGGTTGTTGTCGTTTGACCATATATCAAAATGCCTTCTCAAGCTAATGCAATTGCAACCTTCTTATTCTCAGCAGAGTCTTCAGGAATTCCTCTTCACCATAACTGGCCCAAGTATCATATCTATAATTGGTGTATGCGTAAAAGTTTTCTCTTTAATATTTGGTTAGTTCTGAACCCTTCTTTAATCTGTGGATTGAATCCGGGTTAAATGTAATGTATCTTAAAAATCCAACTAAAGTTCTATAATCTTTAACATGTTTTGAAGCCTCGTTAAATGTTGGAGCATCGTATGAGTAGTTACCGGTTTTCAAAACTTTACCTTTCCAAATTTGCTAAACAAAGTTATTGTTACCTATTTGGTCCGCAACAGAAACATCATTGATACCAGAAACTCTTGGTTCAACAATAGAAATATGGGCTAACTCTCTACCAGCATCTGCCCTCTTTTGCAATTCAGATAAAAGGTAACCGAAGGTTGCTATTGAGTGAACTTTATCCTCTTCAGCTTTCATACCTTCGAATTTGGCCCATGGAGCAATTCTCAAAGCAGTTCTAGCGGCACCAAAACTTTCCTATTAAACATCAACTAACTTCAAAATCAATCTAGCTCTATTTTTGATTGAACCACCATATTCCTCATTCGTATATGTAGCCGATGACGAAACGCAATCTACGCCTTTTTTCTTCAAAACGGCAGGATAAGCAGTCCTACCCAAATTCCATAACTGAATGAATGAGAAGAATTGGTAAGCGTGAATTTTATAACTGATTTTTTTCCATGCTTTCGATTGAGTGGAATTCCAGATACCTGGAGCTTTCTCGTATCCAGATGCTAATGGCGAAACAAAAGTACCTTCGGTGACAATCAAAGTACCTGGATACTGACTCCTTTTGTCATAAAAGCCCAATTGTAATTTAAATGGAACATGATCTTCCGCAGCTCTGAATCTGGTGGTTGAGGGGAAGAAGATTCTGTGTTGGACTTCGATGTTTCCAACCTTTTACGGCTTAAAATCTTTGGTGTTTCCCAATGGTGTTGACATGCTGCTGACTTTTACATTTTTTTCTTATGACGCAAAGAACTCATATCCAACCAGTATGGATCATAGTATCTTTATATATTTGTATATTCATATATATGAACAGACCCTTATTAGTTATCTCACAGGAAGAAAGTTCAAAAACTGTTAAGCAAATATTGATAATCGCACAGAAGAGTTAATTCCCGTTGTTATCCAAGAATAATCCCAAATATCGATAACCTGAACTTTCTTTCTTTGTATATAATTCTTTGATCATGTAGTAGGTCTTGGATTGATATGTTGATATGCTAGTATTGGTGATTCGTCAGTTCACATGGTGGAATTCGATATTAATATTGGCTGATTATGTAATACATTTTGCAGCCATTTCAATACTTATGTGTTGAAACGTAACATGCCGATCGAAAAAGGGCAAAATCAAAAGGTATGGCAATAAAGTGTTGTGATTGTGGCATACTAGTCTAGTTCCCTTTAAATAGGGCTTGGGAAGGTGAATGTGGTCTGTATGGGGCAGTACTAAATAATATTTGATTCTTTATTTTTTTCAAATCATCACAGCAAACAGCTTCTTTTTCGGTTCATGAAGAAAGCCAATTTTCTTTTACCTATGAGTGATAAAAGAAACACAGGTTGAATAACTTTTATTGAAAGATTACAACGAATATCAGTATCTATGTATCTCAATCTAGATCGACTCTAGCTTGAAGGAGGAAAATTACACTAGCCAGGTCATGCTGCAAGTTTTGCTTTCTTAAAAACATGGTTCAGGTTTTCAGGGTTTACCAAGCTCCTATTCTTAGATTCAAATCTGCGTTCTGGCATGCAAGTTCGTTGCTACATTATGGCTAGATACTGTTCGTGGTAATCCCTTCTCATGGTGACATATGCCAGTTCCGGCTCTGAAGAAAAAAGATAGTATCGAAAAGGCACCCATTAGTAACAATATCTTCTTCCACCGTGTAATCAACTTGGAATATTACAGAGGTTTGTACTTAGACCCTGCCATAGGTTTTCTATCCATATATATATATTATATTATACATTACTAACTCGGGCACATTTTGTTCATAGTTCATATCACTTGTATACACTCGCCGTTGGATAAAGATACTTTGTACATGAACCAATGGGGCAGGACTGTATTTATTTGCATGAAATTGCTGTATATGGATTGTCTTGGAGAGCTTTATAACCTCGGTTGATGAAAGGCACTCAAAATCATGTGGAGATGGTTGCACTAAAAACCTTATATACTGAATCTTCGCAACATTGCCCTGAGCGAAAAACTTTCCTCTATTATCAAATTGTGCCAAAACATTCGTGACTTAATGTCTCCTTCCTTAGACATGTAGTAGAAGTAAAATTTAGCCCTTTTTTCATTGGGCCCTTTCTAGGGTATTGAATGTTAAACACTCATAGTTTGTCTTTGTCCTTCAAATTTCAAACATCGCAACCAAACAGGAAAATCCATCTTCCTCTCTATTTTACACCACTACATGAAATATCTTCAAATATGAAGCGTATATAACCTCCAAATGACCTCCAAATGACCGTGTGTATCAGTTCTTTGAGATACCTTATAAAATCCTGCACATAATACAATATTAATGGGGTTACCCGCAAGAGCGCTCATAACCGCCTACCAATTGAGGTCGATTGTAATCTCTGGGACGCAATTTACGCGGGATCTCAACGAAACGTTTTGGCTTTCAGCGAAATTGTTCTTGCAAACGGACCACATACAATGGCAAAGGTAGCTTCTGTGGGTACCTACTGCATTGACTAGCCACGGAAGACAAATCTAGTTTACTTTACTGCCATTTTATATTGGTGGGCCACTGAAGAATGGAAAACTTACCCGGATACATCCTAGGTAATCTTCAGCACGGGATTCTTCGCTGCCTCTGAAAATTTTTTTTCTGAAATCAAAAGAAAGGTTTTCCACGTTTATATTTAAAATAATCTTTTCCTCTTTTTTTTTCTTGCACTTGTTTGTTTCATCAACACACTGACTATGTCTGCTGCTAGTGAATCAAAGTACTCAGCTGAAGTTCTTACTGAACTATTAGGCAAATTATCTGTTGCTTCTCCAGCAGAACGTGATGCTGCCGCTTCAAACATCAGTAGTTTCTTGAACTCTTCAATTGTTGAACATGATGTTCCAGCTGAATTTTTCGAAGACTTAAAAAAAGCCATCAACAACAAGAAAGATGCTGCTGCTTCCATCAATGCTCTTGATGCTGTTGCTCACATTGCTTCTCAATCCAACTTGTCTCCTTCTGTCGAACCATTCATTGTTGATTTAGTTTCTGATATTGCTGTTAAAGCTGGTGACAAGAACAAGGATGTTCAAGCTATTGCTGCTAAAACTTTGCTTGCCATTGCTCAATCTATTACCCCAACTGCCATCAAAGTTATCTTGCCAAAATTGTTAGACAACTTGCAAACCACCAACAAATGGACCGAAAAAGTTGCTATCTTAGCTGCCATTTCTCAATTAGTCGACACTGCTAGAGCTCAAATCGCTTTAAGAATGCCTGAATTGATTCCAATCTTGTCAGAAGCTATGTGGGATACCAAATCCGAAGTCAAAAAAGCTGCTACCGCTACTATGACCAAATCCACTGAAACCGTTGAAAACAAGGATATCGAAAAGTTTATTCCTAAATTGATTGAATGTATCGCCAAACCAACTGAAGTTCCAGAAACCGTTCACACCTTAGGTGCCACCAGTTTCGTCGCTGAAGTCACCATGGCCACCTTATCCATCATGGTTCCATTGTTGTCTAGAGGTTTAGCTGAACGTGATACTCCAATCAAACGTAAAGCTGCTGTTATTGTTGATAACATGTGTAAATTGGTCGATGACCCACAAGTTGTTGCTCCTTTCATGGCTAAATTATTGCCAGCTTTGAAAGCCAATGTTGCCACTATTGCTGACCCAGAAGCTCGTGAAGTTACCCTTAGAGCTTTAACCACCTTAAAGAGAGTTGGTGCTGTCGGTGCTGATGATGTTATTCCAGAAGTTTCAACTGCTGGTGATATCCCAGTTACTTTAGGCGTTTTTAATGAATTGATTAAAGACCACAAAGTTGCTCCACGTTTCGGCCCAGCTTTAACTTACATTGCTGCTATTGCCGGTGATTTGATCGATGAACGTAAAATTGATCCAGAAAGTTGGTTAGGTAACTTATTACCATTCTTAACAATTTTCTTACACGAAAAAGAATCTAAAGAAATCATTGAAGAATTCAGAAAGAGAGCTGTCGACAACATCCCAGTTGGTCCAGATTTCGAAGACGAAGATGATGAAGGTGAAGATTTATGTAACTGTGAGTTCTCATTGGCTTACGGTGCTAAAATCTTATTGAATAAAACCCAATTCCGTCTTAAACGTGCTAGAAGATATGGTTTATGTGGTCCTAACGGTGCTGGTAAATCTACTTTATTAAAATCTATTGCTGATGGTAAAGTTGAAGGTTTCCCAACCCAAGAAGAATGTAGAACTATTTATGTTGAACATGATATTGATGCTACTGAATCTGATCAATCTGTCGTTGATTTCGTTTACGGTGAAGGTGAACTTGGTACTAAAGAAGAAATTGCTAACAGTTTGAGAGAATTTTCTTTCTCCGAAGAAATGATCAAAATGTCCATTCACTCTTTATCTGGTGGTTGGAAGATGAAATTAGCTTTAGCTAGAGCCGTCTTGAAGAAAGCTGATATCTTATTATTAGATGAACCAACTAACCATTTAGATACCGTTAACGTCGCTTGGTTAGTCAACTACTTAAACACTTGTGGTATTACCTCAATTATCGTTTCCCACGATTCTGCTTTCTTAGATAACGTTGTTCAATACATTATCCATTACGAAGGTTTCAAATTGAGAAAATATAAAGGTAACTTATCTGAATTCGTCAGACGTGTTCCATCTGCTCAATCCTATTACGAACTTGGTGCTTCTGAATTAGAATTCCAATTCCCAGCCCCAGGTTTCTTAGAAGGTGTTAAAACCAAACAAAAAGCTATTGTTAAAGTTTCTAACATGACTTTCCAATATCCAGGTACCAGTAAACCACAAATTCAAGACATCAACTTCCAATGTTCTTTGTCTTCAAGAATTGCTGTCATTGGTCCAAATGGTGCTGGTAAATCCACCTTGATTAACGTTTTGACTGGTGAATTGTTACCAACTATAGGTGAAGTTTACGCTCACGAAAATTGTCGTATCGCTTACATTAAACAACATGCTTTCGCTCACATTGACTCCCATTTAGATAAAACTCCATCCGAATATATTCAATGGAGATTCCAAACTGGTGAAGATAGAGAAACCATGGACCGTGCTTCCAGACAAATCAATGAAGATGATGAAGCTTCCATGAACAAAATCTTCAAGATTGAAGGTACTCCAAGAAGAATTGCTTCCATTTCTGCCAGAAGAAAGTTCAAGAACTCTTACGAATATGAATGTTCCTTCTTATTAGGTGACAACATCGGTATGAAAAACGAAAGATGGGTTCCAATGATGTCTGTTGACAACGCTTGGTTACCAAGAGGTGAATTAATGGAAACTCATTCCAAGATGGTTGCTGAAGTTGATATGAAAGAAGCTTTAGCTTCTGGTCAATTCCGTGCTTTAACCAGAAAAGAAATTGAAGAACATTGTGCTATGTTGGGTTTGGATGCTGAATTAGTCTCCCACTCTCGTATCAGAGGTTTGTCTGGTGGTCAAAAAGTTAAATTAGTTTTAGCTGCTTGTACATGGCAAAGACCTCATTTAATCGTCTTAGATGAACCAACCAATTATTTAGATCGTGACTCTTTAGGTGCTTTATCCAAGGCTATTAAAGCTTTCGAAGGTGGTGTTGTCATCATTACCCACTCTGCTGAATTCACCAAAGATTTAACTGAAGAAGTCTGGGCTGTCTTAGACGGTAGAATGACTCCATCTGGTCACAATTGGGTCCAAGGTCAAGGTGCTGGTCCAAGATTAGAAAAGAAAGAAGATGAAGAAGACAAATTCGATGCTATGGGTAACAAGATAGCTGCTGCTAAGAAAGTTAAGAAATTATCATCTGCCGAATTACGTAAAAAGAAGAAGGAAAGAATGAAGAAGAAGAAGGAATTAGGTGACGCTTACGTTTCTGACGATGATGAGGATTTTTAAATCTAATTAAATTTTAAACTTGTTTGCTACCGTCTATTTTAGTAATATATTATAGAAATTATAAAATATCTGTAGATTTTTGTTTTGTGAACAGTGAACGACATTTTTTATTTTAACGAATGTTTTGCTCGATTTGATCAAAAGAGAAACCCACTCCAGCAAAAAACCACAGTTGATTTGGATTGCTATCGCTTCAAGACGAATAACACAAATGCGACGCGAGAGGGTTTTGTCAAGTATTTTGGCGCTTGTTTCCATAATCCACTTCGCTATTGCTTCAATCGCTTCGTCGTTGTCTCTGTCTCAAACACAATCTTTGAATAACATATCATCCAACAGGAAGAAAGTGAGCGAAAACCAATTGCTCACCAACGAGTTCAGTGGGCCTGATAACTACATATGGCCCGCTTCATATTCTCCTTTTCAAGTTTTGTGTCCGTCATCATCGCTAATCAGAGTTGCTAATAACGTATGCTTACCCCCGCTTGTTGAATTTTTTTGCTCCCAGTTCAGGGATTTACCTGGTGACTAGATGAGTTGGTGATACTAACACAGCGAAGGAAATCAATTCCAGAGAGAAAGAATACATTTCTAACCGACAAAGATTGACACAGTTCTCGCTACGCAAGTTCTTAGGAAGAGCGCAAATTCCAAACTTTGATTATGATTCCTTTTTACTTGAGAGTTTCAAGCCTGTAAATATTGCCTTATCCGTGTCTGGTGGCGGTTATAGAGCAATGTTAACTGCAGCTGGCGTGGTGGCAGCATTCGATGAAAGGACCCCCAATTCCACAGATACAGGTCATTTGGGTGGTTTATTGCAATCGACTTCCTACATCGCTGGTGTATCCGGTGGATCGTGGCTTGTTATGTCTATGCTTTTACATGATTACAAGTCGGTAGTAGAGCTTAGGGATAGCGATGATGGTTGGTCTCTCTACGAACCTTTACTAGAAGGTGTACCAAACTTTGATGTTAAAGTTTCTAGAAGCGATGTTCAAAGTTCACCTAACGGTTTTGACGAGGAACTTAAAATTAGTAATGATATAGATGATGATTTTGATGATGAAGAAGAGGACTACCTTTACGATTACGGAAAAAATGTATATAAGGATGATAAATCGAAAGAGAAGATTAAGAAGGAGAATCAAAATACGATATTGAAAAACATTTTGTGGTTTGGAAAAGATGAGAAGGAAGCAGAGTTGAAAATCAACAAACTCAAGAACGTTAAAAAGGAGAAAACAGAGCACGAAAGTTTCAAGTCCGCGAAGTTCCCCAAAGGGCAGAAATTGACAAAGAGAAGTGATCAGTCAGACTCACCAAAGGATTATAAACCAAAGGATCATAATTTGATGAATACAATCCTCAACATGTTTTTCAATGTACCAAAAGATCTGGATTCTACTAACTCCTCAGGTTCCAATAACTCACAACCATTGAATCTAAAGAAAATTTTTGGGTTTTATAGAGACTTACACATTGAAATAAGGGCGAAAAGAATAGCAGGGTTTCATATTTCGTTAACAGATTATTGGGGGAGAGCTTTATCTCGAAAGATATTTTCAAGGGCTGCAAGATCACCTGGAACTACATTATCAAGTGCAGCCAAACTCAAATCTTTCAGAAGATTTCAACAACCATATCCTATATTTCTCGCCAACGAAGGAGCACCTAGTGGCGAAGAAATTAACAGCATGAACTCTCACATTTTTGAATTCACGCCATATGAGTTTGGATCTTGGGACAAGTACCTCAATTCTTTTGTTAATATTTCATATTTGGGAACATTTTTGTATGATGGAAAATCCAACATTCCTACCGAGGATCCATCTCAATCGATGTGTGTTTCTGGTTTTGATAATGCAGGCTTCATCACTGGTACATCTTCATCGCTTTTCAACAACGTGTTTGTTTACTTGTGGCAGCTATTTGTCAATACAAATAAGGAAACAAATCAAGCTTTGAAGGCAATATTTCGAACTTTTGGGTTAAGTTCCAGTTTCAAATCTTTGAAATATCCGCTGCATCACCCAGATTACGCCTTGTTTACCCCAAATCCATTCTTTGGGTTTAAAGGTTATTCTGATCATCCCACCACGATATCAAAAGCAGGACATCTATATTTAGTCGACGGAGGAGAAGATGGGCAAAATATTCCTTTTCAACCTTTGCTTCAAAGACTGCGAAATGTTGATGTTATATTTGCTGTCGATACCACGTCAGACGTAGCAAATTTCCCCAACGGTACTTCATTGAATTATACTGCACAAAGGTACCATGCAAACGAGGTTCGCCTGGATAGCTACCAATATTTTATGTCAAGAGAGAAAAACCTCAAGTCAAACTATAGTTCAGTGTCAGTCAAGCCAAGATCAATCTTTCCATATGTTCCTTCATTCGAGGAGATGGAAAATAGAAAATTGAATAAGCACCCTATTTTTTTGGGGTGTAATCTATCATCAGCCTATCCTGAAATCGAGATTCCTAGCAAGGAAATGGCTAAAACTGAAGATATATTCTCAAAGAATAATGAAGATACCTACTTACCGCCATTGATCATCTATTTGGCCAATGCCCAATACTCGTTCCCATCCAACAGATCAACTTTCCAGCTAAGTTACACTCAACAAGAGGTGTCCCAAATGATTGAAAATGGTTATAATATAGGGACCTATGCCAACTCCACAATTGAGGCCGATTATTCTCAGTGTGTTGCGTGCGCACTATTGAAGCGAGAATTTGATAGAATAGAGTATGGGATTAGCACGAGGCACCCCCGAGACTTTAATGTTCCTCTGACGTGTGAGAAATGTTTTGAAAGATATTGCTGGAATTGAATTGATGCTTTTGATGTTTTAACCTCAATGTAGTATCAAAAAAGTAGTAGAATGCTATATAGACTGGCGTCTGTCATTATTATAAGTGTCAATACCCACATACAATCGCGACTCGAATTGCTTGATATTTATCTTAGTATAAGTATCAGCAACTATCGAAACAACAAGTGATACTCTCAAAATGTTATATACTTGTGGATTGTACCTTTTTCTCTTATCATTGACTGTTTCAGTGTTTGGTCATGAAAATTCCATAAAACCAGAAGGATTGTCGTGGCAAACATGGCATATGGTAACAGAGCACGAGATGGATGAGTTTGATGCTGATTCTTTTTTCACACTCCATGATTTGAACGGAAAAGGCACTTGGGACAGAAATGATATACTTAACTTATATGGTTTGTTGAGGGATCAAATTGTTGGTGATGGTGATGGAATGGGTGAACACTCTCACGAACAGGAAGCTGTCAGTGTGTCCGATAAGGACAGAGTATACAACACTGTTTTGAATTTGTGCGATTCCAACGGCGACGGTGTTGTAAGTATTGAGGAATGGAGAACTTACATGAACAGTGGCCATGAATTGCCTGATTTTGGTTATGGCCAGGGTCATCATCTTGATTTTGAGCGTGAATATGAGGAGCACCACTGGAATAAGTACCATGCTAAGGATGACCCTGATGTGTTGATCAAACACCCTGAGGATATCGAGCATGAGTTGTTACACCATGAACACGAGATAGAGGAATCTCATAAGGATCATCCTGAAGTAAGAGAGGTTGCCAAAAATTACGACTCTCATATCAAAATCGAAAATATTCCACTCAAGTACAGATCTTGATTCAATAAAGAATTGGAAACTCAAAATTGTACATTGTATTTGAAAATCGTAGAATCACCATATTACATTTAGTACCGCATATTTAAATTACTACTTGCAACTTATCTTTCAAGTCTTGAAGGTCATAAAGTGTGTTTTCAGCTTTGACCTCAACACATTTTACGCCATGACTTTCAATCAGCTCTATATCCACAGGTATGAGAGAATTGGTTGGAAAAAACAAATGGGTTACAAATTTCGTCCATTGTACATCTTTGATGGACTCATCTATTGGTGTTTCTTCAGGTTTAGCTGTGGGAATCGTATCTTTGGTGACAGCCGCACTCAAGGAGTCTTGATTTTCCTTCTCCAAAGGTTCTCTTAAACTGTAAAGAGCACTATCGATGATAACTTTGAGAAAATCCATAGCACTCATTCCATTTGTCTCTCGGTCATTACAACCGTTGAGCAATAGTATCTTTTTCTTTTTATTTATTTTTGTCGATATCGCTTTTCCAACACCTTTCAAGATAAGGACAGGTGCTGTACTTGTCATCAAAGAGCCTATCGAGTAAATGATAGCATCAGCATTGGAAAGCGAATTCAAAACCCTTGAATGTGCTTTGGGGTGTATTTCCTCACCGTAAGGCGATATGTAAAATATTCTTCTGATGGGCGATATCAAAGGGATATTTTCATCTTTCGAAAAGTGAAGCTGAGACTTTTTCAAATCGGGATGCGTATACTGTGGGTTAGCATCCTCCACATCAACAGTATCCTTATAGTCATACAAGTAATTTTCATCCATAGTTGGTGTGGATGGCCTCGTTCTATCTATGGGGGGAGGATATAAGGAATCGTTCGCAGTAGGATGCGAAATCTGTGATTGTCCTGTGATTATCAAACCATCATCAAGCAAAGCACTGATATGGTAGGAAAAGTTTGTGTTGAGACAGGGAAGAACTTTTATATTTTCGTCTACTCTAGTAATCCTCAAGACCATTTCAATGGCACTGTCCAAGGAACCACAGAATAATCTTATACCTGTCAAGAACAAGTTACCAATACTTGCCAATTCAAACCGGAAATTTTTCGTGGAATTCCTGGATCTTTTCAATAATTCCATATGAACGTGAATAAAGAAGGATCTCACAATTTCTTTCAAGGCAGAATCAAAGTCTTCCCACAACTCGTGCGTACCATCAACAATGCAATTCCATTCGCTTTTAGCAATTGTGGAATCACTCGATAACCGAAAGCTGAGCAATCTTTTAATCAGAGAGTGCTGCTCAGGAATCAATCTCGTGAGTCTGGATCGTATGTCACCTATAGCTGGACCACCAATTACACGTAACAACTCTGACGTGGAACCCCCGTTATCACTGATTGGAAGAATGTAAGTCAAGTTCGAGGAAAGAAGCTGATACAAGCCAACCAACTCATTTGTAGCGGATCCTCCAGATATAATAGCAAGTTTCTTTGCTTCAGTCATTTTCTTGTGTCAGAGGTACTTGGTGGTCAAAAAAATGGGAAAATATTGGGATATTTGCCATTTATATAGAGTACAGCGTATTATCAGACGAACCGTTTTTCTGGGACCAACATCTACGATCGATTCTACACATATATAGTATTTTTAGACTAAAAACTGAAACTTTTGAAAGATAGCGCCAGCTCTGTATGACAGGAAAATAATATTACCAGAATATCAAAATTCCTCCAATCATTTGTTGAAGTGCTAGTTATTTAGTGTAAGAGTCATGAGTGTTCATTCTAGCTTTACGTAAAGTACACCTTGTAAATAATTCACTGTAATATACAGAGATAACTCTCCGTCACAACGAACTTCGAAAAAAAGATAATCATCTCATTAATATGATCAATCAGATGAAAAGCTTGAATCAAGCAAGTTATAATCAAAGATGTCTAGTGGAGCTCTTGATCAAATTCTATTAGAAGATGTATGTGCTCAGATATCATTCTGTTTTTGTTGCTCATGACTAACTCATAGTAAGATTGCTAGAGGATGCCCTAAGCCGTTTTTAGCATATCATAGATGTATGTCATTGGCAGAACCTGATCCAACTAATTGCCTTGAGGAACAAAAGGCTTTAGCTGCCTGTATCAAATCTGATGTTCCTGCTTTCAAGAGGATTCAAAATGAATGTGCTGCAAAACTCAGTGCGTATGAAGGTTGTTTGAAGAAGAATAGCAGTGTTAGGAGTAAATGCGTTACTCAGTTGAATGATCTTAGATCATGTGCCTCCGGAACCGTTGAGAAGTAGAGTTATCACTGAACCTTCAAGGATAATGTTACCAGTATACATATGTACATATTTTTGCAAGTCATTGTAGTATGACATATAAATGTCAAAAGTTGTAAGTTCAAATTTATTCCAATTGTTTTATATACAAGATTTTGAGAAACATTGTTCTAGTCATTCAAAATGACCTCTATTCTATCTTTGGTTGTTCTACTCATTTTTAAATACTCCATGTCAAAAATACCACGCCCTTGAGTCAAACTTCTCAATTTGGATAAATAACCAATCATTTCACGTAACGGAGCTTCAGCTCTGACAATCTTTTTTCCCAAATTTGTAGATGCCAACTTAGTGTATCCTATGGTTGGATCTTCAGGTAGATATACCTTTTCAGCTTCTTCTTTTGACCAATTGGAACCGTCAAAACTTTCACTAGCATCATCGATGGACGATATACTAGCGCCCCTCACACTGGTGAGATCTTGAATAACACTACCAACGTCATCACCATTGACATACACCGAGACCTTCATGTGGGGTTCTAAAATTGTGAATTTGTTTTTGTCTGAGCTTTTGATCAAATCATTTATACAAAATCTAGTTGCTGTCAACAATCCACTGGTGGAGACAGTTTCGAATGGTATATCATATTTGGATATACGGATAACGGTTGAGTGCAACGGTAATCGATTCATCGGCCCTCCAATTTGTAATGCTGCAGTTGCACCAGAGATCAAAGATTTATTCAATGATTGATACGTAAAGGGAAAATGCCATGGTACTTCTCCACTCAAAGCGGCTTTGACAACATCTGGCATGGCATCTTCCTCAATTATGATTATGTTGTTATCATGAACTGAAATAGCTCCATCTTCTTCAGCAAATTGTGATTCTTCAGCAATGCCTTCGAATGAGTCCATGGTTAATGTGATAGAGCATACACCTGAACCGTTTGTGGTTTTGATTTCCATTGACTTCGTTGCAGAAGATGTAGCAGAAACTAGAGACTCCTTATATGTAACCACGACTTTACCAACTTCAACTTTAGACTTCAAATCTTTCACCAATCTATCTGTGGCAATTTCTAAGTGTAATTCACCCATACCAGAGAGTAACGTTTGACCACTCTCATCATCAACAGTGAGTTTCAAACTTGGATCTTCTCTCAAGAGTATTTTCAAGCTTTCTTCCATCTGACGCCTATCGCCGAGAGTTCTTGGTTCTAATGCAACAGAGAAAACAGGTGGTGGAATGTTGATAGAGTGCAAAGTTAACGCTTTTTCCGTTTCCTTGAATGAATTGGAACCATCTTTTTTCATGCTATGACTGACTAAAGTGTCACCGGTAATGATGTCTTCTGTTCCAGTAATAACACCTATATTTCCTGCTGATAATGTAGCGACATCTTCAGGAACATCTGCATACATCAATAGCAATTTACTGATTTTCAACTTTTCACCAGTACGTGTGTTGATTACTGTGCTTCCAGCATGCAATTTCCCACTATATATTCTAACAAAAACCATCACACCTCTGATTGGGTGTGTTATGACTTTAAATGCTAATGATAATGTCAAGTTATTATTATTGTTTATGATCAAACCCAAGTTATTATCTATCTTGACGGGTACTTCTTCTAAATGAACAACCTTATTATTCTTTTTTTTATTTTTGGAGATTAGATGTGAATTTTGTTCAACTTCAGGCAAAACAGCCTCAGCAGGAGAAGGAAGATAATTTACAACAGCATCCAATAATGGCTGAACACCAATATTTCTAAAACTCGAACCACACAAAACAGGTACAGCAAATCCTGATAACGCTGCAGTTTTGACCGCATTTTTTATTATTGACACTGGAACTTTCATGTAATCCTCCGTTTCAAAAAATGCCTCAATGAGTTTTTCATCGTGCTCCCCTAGTGTTTCAATAACAGCTTCTAAGCATTTGTAACACTCTAGATAAAGTTCTGGGGTATCACTTTCGTTGGAGATATCTATTATTTCTACCTTTCTACCATCTGGATCAGTGTTATCCCATTTGAGCAATTTCTTTTCAAAAACGTCTATTACACCATGAAATTTCCGTTCTCTGGTGACGGGGTCTTCAATGAAATATGGAACGTTGACAAGCAAAATTTTTGTTCCTAACTTAGAAACAACTTCCTTGACCGTACGACTGAAACCAGCTCCTTCCCTGTCCATTTTATTAATATATATTATTTTTGGAATACGCAAATCGGTAGCTTGTTTCCAAACTTTCTCAGTCTGGGCTTCAACACCTGCGACAGCATCCAATATTGTGACAGCACCATCCAAAACCCTCAAGGATCTGATAACTTCAAAGGTAAAATCCGCATGTCCTGGAGTATCGATAATATTGATCTTGTTACCGTTCCAAGGAATTGTGATAGCAGCCGATTGAATCGTAATACCTCTATCTCTCTCAGCTGGTAAATAGTCAGTTACGGTATCACCTTGGTCCACATTACCTATGCGCTTGGTCGTTCCACTGTAAAACAACATTCTTTCAGTAGTGGTAGTTTTACCCGCATCAATATGGGCTATAATACCAATGTTCCTGGTTTTTGCAATAGCCGTTCTGTGTAAATCTGAGGTGGAAGTTGAGGCTACAGCAGAGGTTGTATGAAACCCTCTCCGCCAACAACCCTGTGCATTTCTCAAGAGATGCAAAGGTTTTAGCCTTTCAAACATAATCAATTTGAAGCGAGAAGTAGAATTTTGATGGACTGATTTTGAGATCAAAGATTCTACCTTGGATTAATTTTTTGTTTTTGCTACTTGAAAAATTTCGGGCACGCACATATATAGCACGAGAATACTATATATAAAAATATGTTATATCAATAGCTAACTACATTTCGACAAAACAAATTGAAATATAGATAGAATAGTCCTTGGAATTATTACAAGGAGATCATCATGGTGCAATACGAACAATTTCCCAGTTATCGTTTATAGACTCTCTTCTGAAAACCACCCGATCATGTAACCTGCTTGGTCTACCTTGCCAAAATTCAATTTCTAATGGAACAACCCTTAAACCACCCCAAAACTCGGGACAAGGAATTTCATCGTCAGCCAACTTTTTAAATTTGCCTTCATTTTCTGATGTAATTTGATCCAATTCTTCTCTATTTTTGATAACGGTACTCTGAGGAGATGACCATGCACCAATTTTGGAACCTCTGGGTCTTGTCTTGAAATATCTCTCACTCACTTCTCTTTCTACAAATTCCGTAATCCCCTCAACACGGACCTGTCTTTGCAAGTTAGTCCAAAAAAAGTTCAATGAAGCAAATTGGTTGCTCTTGATATCCAAACTTTTTTTTGAGGTTCCCCAATTGGAATATATCACAAATCCTGTTTGATCCAATTCCTTGAACAAGACTGTACGCGAGGAAACACGACCTGAAGGGAGACGAGCGGTTGCAAAATTCACAGCTTCCGGTATTTTTTCAGTCTCTGACGCTTCTTGAAACCATTTGGTAAATTGATCTATTGGATTGGATGAAACATCTTCCACATCAAGAGTGCTTTTGTCGTACTGGTATGTTTCTGGCGCAACTATTTCTGTTAGCAGCACTTTGCCATTAAAAATATAGAATACACATACAGATTATAGGAGTTTCAGTTCTACTCTCAGACATCTTGGTTTTTCTCTTGAATTTTACCAGAATCAGGTTAGTCATTTAATGTTTCTATAATAGATACCCAAATAAGTGTGCGATTACCGTAATTCACTAAACATGCCATGTTTCATCTTTCATTAGAAGCATATATGAAGTATATACAAGAGATTTTTGAGAAAATGAGTGAGTATGTTTTTGACAAGGGGTTAGTGTTTGTATTATGTTTGTCAAATATCAAATTTTATTCAATCAGATGTAATAGTTTCAATGTGAAGTTGAAAAAACTCAGCAAACCAGCTGTTGTACTACAGAGGTTAGTACTAAACACATAAGAAGCTAATGAAATTTATACTTATCCAAAAGAAAAGAAGGAAGATCACCCCAATTCTGTCCGCCAAGCTTCAGAAGCCCCCCATCTATGACCAGATACTAAGAAAACCCTCTTCAGATACAACATCTAGTGACATATATGATGAAAAATCACATATTGATTATTCCCTCGATGAACTAGTTCACCAGGAATACCCACAAATCAGATATAACACGACACTGAAGGTAGGGCTGTTTGCTCAAAGTGACCACTAGACAGGGGGGGGAAAGTCAAGTTTGGTAAAAAGAAGACACAAAAAATGACGATGGACTTCACTGGATTGGTCTGACTTGTAATCACTTAACATAATGACTGGGTATTTTGATGCCTATTGTTTTGATATTCTCCTTTTGTAATAAACTTACATGTTTGAAATTTTTCTTGATGAAGGGAAGAAACATCTCAATAGAAAAAAGACCCTTGATTAGATAAACTAATCGTGAAAAGCTATTGAGGATATCTCCAGAAATTGAACTGCTTGAGGGAGGGCATTGAAGATAGCAGAACAATCAACTATGATTTATTTCACAAGCTATCCGGAATACGACAGAATTGCATGAATGGAAAGAATATTGTATTCTTCTCTCGTGAAAGCAAACCCTGTATTCAAAGCTAGGAAGTTAGCAAACTGGAATAGCCACAAGTGGACGTTCCAATTGGCCACTGTCTGATGTGCTCATTTTAAAATCTTACCCATCATCCAGAATTTCGTGGACTTTCATAGCGAAACCTCTAAACTCCACTTGTGAAGTAAGACATCAAACTCAATTTGCCAACTTAAAGTGAGCGGTGTAAGGGTGAGTAGCATTATGGCATGTAAACTTTTTATCTTGCTGTGATAGCTGATGAATGAATCAAATCAATAAACTACCCAATATCCAACACAGTTAAATGACATAGTGTCAAATCAAACGTCATGAACGATGCCAGTTTTATATTTAATCCAAAGCCTATCGGTCCAACAGAATACCTCTCTCACTTCTTCTATACGAACGGCAAGAACAACATTGAAAGTGGATGAATCCTTTCCTTCGATATGGTTTTCTTGATACCAAGTTTCAGCGAAATAAAATCTTTGTAATAGTGCTGATGGAAATGGTGGATTAGACGCGTGTCAAGCGATCTTTTTTTGTTTACAACCGGTGCTCCTAATACGAATATTTCGCGAATCTTTATTTTGTTTATCGCCTTTAATAAAGGTATCCGGCTTCAATAAATATAACAGCTTCTCAGCCAAGATCACTGGGCGGCTAATATCAAAATTGGGCAAAATGAGCTATGATGATAGCATATGGCTGTTTAGGTCAGATCACAAAGCCAACTCTGAGCTTTCCAATAGAAGCAAAACCCTTCGTTCGCTATCCAACAACTTTTTCAGCGAATTGAAGCCTTTGAAGAGTAGCGTTAAAAGGCCTACCACGATACATGTCCATGGCCGTGACGATTTGAATCTATTGGCAATCAAGCCCAAACAAAAGCCCAGAGTTTCCAGTGCGTCTGCTGGCGGAGAGGGTGAATTGATCCCAGTTTCGAATGCTGTTACGACGATTAATTCGACTGAAGGAAGACAGATATTGCAGCGAGTTTGTGTTAATACCTTAAGTGCAAAAAAACAGCATCTCAAGAGTAATACTCGCTCTCCTAACTCGAAAAGGAATGGTGCCATCACAATTGATTTAATAAACGATTCCCTTATCGACTCTGATCCAGATTCAGATGCTGCCAAAGCTTCGTGGATGAAAGGTGATATACTTCAAGATGACGATAGAGGTTCAGCTGCAGAGGTAGAGACAGGTATAGTTATGACAAGCACAAACGGTTCCCAGACCGAGTATGATGTATCTGATCAAGGGAGAGATAGAATGGGCGACGAAACTGATCAAGAATCGGGAGAGACAAAAACAGAACTTAGTGTTCAAAATATCGATAGCCCAAATCCAATCTCACTTTTGCTCGACACTTGTTCTGCTAGAGAGGGTCTGGCGAGGAGATTTTACGAAACAGAGGATGTTATGAGCAAAGATGAACATGACCTTGGAGAAATCAACTTGAAACACCCGAAAGTAGCCAACGAGAACAACGAGACGAATACAAATACATGTGTCATAGAATTTCAGACAGTGACTGACGATAAGGCTACGGTCTGTCATGCCAAAACATCCAGAAAGGTAAAAGCAGTGAGAAGATCAAAAACTATTGACAATTCGGAGTTGATTATCCTCAAACGAGCAAATGAAAGAAAAACAAAACGAGGCAATGATATCCTCATTAATACGGCTGGAGAAATTGAGTCAGTTGGTGAAGGAATCAGCGTTGAAGATTCTGGAAACTATGCCACGAATATTGCCGATGGCGAGTCCATTTCATTAAACGAGATAGGAGACAGTGACGAAGAGCTCGAGCCCCTAATCGCTGCCAAATCTTCTGCATCTAGCTCTAGTTTTAATTCTGGAAATAACAGCACTATGAATACGACTGCTGAATCTATCGTTGAAGATAGATTCGATCATAGAAAATCATTATTTCTCAATGTTGAGAATATTTTGAACGCACCGGAGGAGAGGGAGGAGTATGGCACTAATACTTTTACTGAAGTGAACGAGTTTCCCAAAAAAGATCTTTTGCAAAGTGATTGCAAAATTGGAGAAATGATAAAGCATAAAGATTTCGAGAAAGAAATCCAGAATACAGAGAATCTGACATATATCCCAATCACTGGTGGTGAGCCACATAGTAATGACGGGAAAAACAGCAGAGGAGAGTATGAATTGGTGACCTCATCTAGCTCTAGTAATAATCATACAGCGGTTTCCACGAAGGTTTCTTTAGCTGACCTTTGCCAGAAAACAACGTTGGCTCGGAATCGATATCGTGTTGGCTTATCTAAAAGAAGAAGAATTGAACCGCTTCATGAGTATCTTCACAAATAGTTTCAATTTCGATGTCGACATAAATTTTCAGACGATGGGGTTTCAACAAGCTATCGCGTACAATGACAACAATTGGCTATAAAATTGTAAATGACTTAATATGAGTCCTTGGGTCAAATAGTTGATGATCTACGATTTTGATTCGATTTTGTGCCCAAAATTAAGTGAATAATTTCAATCGCCGAAAAGCCGCATGGTGCACAAATGTCAATATGTCAAATCCATGTTGCAGAAGCTGTTTGTGATATAATAAAGGTATAACAATTGAGCAGCAACTTTGGAAAAGATTTACACGAGTTGCTAATACTATCAGCTGTCTTTTTTATAGGTGTATGATTTCATATGTCATAAAATTAATTGAAGCTTTCCAAGAGCTGTATTCGAAAATATTCTTTATAGAGGATTCAATATTATTAAATAATCACATCACAAATTTGGTAGGTGAAATGTTCGCCCAATTTAATAACGACACCGAAAAAGAGAACTACGATGAAAATGAGGAAAGTACTACGGCCCATATCAGGCCATTGCGAAAATTCACCAGAAGCTTGATCAAAAGCGACTTGAACTTTAAAAAGAGAGACAGACCTTTGACACCATTTGCTCACAATATTCATAGCTCATCAAACGATGTTTCCGTAGCATCCACACCTCTCAGATTCAAAAGACCAAGATCATCGAACAGAAACCTGGCAATATCCACTGCAGGAATAACAAGTACAGCATTGGACAGGTTGTTATCATTTTCTGGATTCAATGCAATGCCCACACCTGACAGAGTACCTAGTATGAAACCAAGAGGAATTCCAAGGCAAAACTCAATGCCTCAATTGCATTCATCATCAGCATCTATTTCATCACCAACTAAAACAGCCTTGAAACTCTCCAAATCTTCACATGATCTTTTTGATTTGAGATCTAGTTCAAAAAAGGAAAAAGTTAACATTATACTAGTTGGTGACTCACATTGTGGAAAAACGAGTTTAATTATGTCATACATGAATATTAAGCCAGATAAGGGAGTCAACGTAAGCTCTGTAATTGAAACATATACAAAAGAGACTCAATTCTCAATACCCATAAATCATACTGTTAAATGTGTTTTGTGGGACGTTCCAGGTCACGAAGACTATGATAGAATTCGACCATTGATGTATGCAGATGCCGATATTGCTTTACTATGTTTTGATATCGGGTCGATTGATTCTTTGATCAACGTCATCGAAAGATGGTCGCCAGAAGTTGCAACATACTGTCCTGGAATTCCAACGGTGTTAGTTGGCCTAAAATCAGACTTACGAAAGAAAAGCAATGATGTGAGCTTTAACGACTTCCCAGAGGTGGATTTGAGCACTATCGCTAATATCAGTGGAATTTCCTTGAAACCAAATAACAGTGGTCCAAAGGTAATTCGTCACGAAACAGGGGTTGAAAGTTTCAAACAAATCAATGCTCTGAATTATATGGAATGCTCATCCATTGATAAATTTGGAGTAGAATCAGTTATGCTAGAAGCTTTGAAATTAGAATTGAAATTGAGATATCCTAATATTGCGTTTGGCAAAACAATTGCACCAGCAGCAGGAGAATCAAGTACCAATGATGAAGACACATCCATGAAATACAAAGCTGCTAAAATTGCAATGAGCAAAAATCAAAATATAACGAACTGTCAAAGGGTCTCATCATTTTCGAGAATGCCTCCAATGAGTAGTAGTTCAGCCAGAAGAAAAGGTTGTACAATTGTATAACAAGATATTGATTTATTTATATGTACGTAGTATTGCATGATGGCGTTGCTTTCAAGCCAAGTGCAACTCGTAGATTTAATAACCCATCCAATTTCGTCAATCATTCAGCAACATCGTTTTGAATCTTATCTCCTGCACTTTTGCTTTCTTGCTCGATATCTCCTTCTTTCGCTGTATCATTTATTCCCTCTGAATTCACCTCCTGAGAACTTCCTTCGTAGTTCTTCGTGGTGGAATTATAAGATTGGTTCATACCATCGTAAAAGTTGGACCATAACTGACTGACACTATCAAATTCTTTACCCACTGCAACAGCATTCTCCATAGATCTATTCAAAGCATTTATGTTATTTAAAACCAGTTCCATCGACACTCCAATCTCCGATATTAACAAATCCCTTTGCTTTTCAAAAAATGTCAAGTTGCCATCCTGCGGGTTCTTTCCTGACATGGTAGCTTGGCTGCAACTTGATTTTTGACATATTAAATTGTTACGCGTCTATGTGATTATTTTAAAGATTCATTTTTGAATATCCAGGTGTATATTGGAGTACGAGCGATAGATACAGAAGTAAATTCAAATATGGCTAAAAAATACTGTGGTAAGGATCGATATCAAAATTTGGCAGTAAGATTCATGTAGCATAAGAGGCTACCATAACAAATAAGCAGCTGAAATCTAAGTTGTTTATTGTAGCCAGAAACAACTGCTCTGGTTCGAATTCAGTACTGCAAATATGCATACAAATATTTATATATTTGATGCAGGATATTCGGTTATAATAAATAAATTTCTACCAGTGAAAATACACTTTTTTCCAATTTGCGCCCATAAAATATATCTAAACGGAGAGTACAGCCATGATCATATGATGATTCCAAGAATATCCCAAAGAGGCCAAAGAAAATTCCATCTTCGGTATAACCTTCAAACTAGATCAATTTTTCACCTATTAAGTTATAAAGTCCCAACAAATAAGCCCACTCCATGCGAAAAGCTGGGTGCAACAGAACAAGAAGCAATTTCAAAAGAGGAGGTACACAGGAATGAAGTGCTTCTTGCCAAGCAGGCCAAAAAGATAAGGAAACAAACTGAGGAGAACGATTTATCTTCCGATCATCATATCAAAATCTTTGAAATTCTGTCCATGTTGAGAAGCATTGACAATGGACTAGAATTGAAGGATGTTGAAGTCGAAAAGAGCGATTTGAGACTATTCTACAAGAGTCAACCCGGGAACTTAATTGAGCCAGTTACCGTCAAGATAATAGCACAGTCAAGTACAGGTGAAGGTATAGGGGTGATAATGCACAACAATAAAAATAAAGTTGTCTTCGTTCCATTTGCCATAAAAGGAGATACTGTTAAAGTTGTTTTAGGTAGGCATTTTAAATATTACGCTGAAGCAACAATTTTAGAGATCACAACTAAGTCTATATTTCGGAGGGACAATCTTGTTAGCTGCGAGTATTTTGGAAAATGCTCAGGATGTCAATTTCAAATGATACCGTACAACCAACAACTTGTATTGAAACAGGACACGATAAAACAAGCCTATGAAATATTTTTTGGTAACAAAGAACTGAAAGATGGGAACCCAAGTAAGATTGAATTACCTGAAATCGGAGATGTGATTCCATCACCATTACAATTAAGTTATCGTTCAAAGCTAACACCACATTTCAAGAAGCCAAGAAACAATCAGCAGCTTTCAATAGGTTTCAACCAAACTGGAAGATTGTCCAAGAGTATAATCGACGTCAATCGTTGTTCCATTTCAAGTCCAATCATAAATGAGGGACTCACGATGTTACGGGATAATGTCAAAAGAAATATAGAGAGTTTCAAGAATGGTTCGACTTTGTTAATAAAAGAGAGTTTCACAGATTTCAACTGCGAGGAAAGATACCCAGTTATCGACACTAGCACTGAAATAATAGAAAAGATCAACGATAAAGTGTTCCAGTACTCATCGTCCTCCTTTTTCCAGGTGAACACCTCGATATTGCCATTAATCATCGACTACATTTCCAGCTTCATCGACACCGAAAAGACCAGGTTTCTCGTGGATACCTATTGTGGATCAGGGTTTTTTGGGATCCTGTTGAACGAGAAATTTGAGAAAATACTTGGTATCGAGATTTCCAACAGCAGCGTGAAAGCTGCGAAGGTGAATAGTGACATCAACAATCTCACCAACATTGACTTCATCGAGGGCGAGGCTGACAAGATTTTTGACAGCATCGACTTTGATAGCAAGAAGTCCGTGGTCATTATAGACCCCTCCAGAAAGGGCTCCTCGGAGGAATTCTTGAATCAGCTTTCTGTCTTCCAGCCACAATTGATCGTGTATGTCAGCTGTAACGTTTTCACCCAGGCAAGAGATCTCAGGACCTTCGCCAGCACCGTCAACGGCTCCAAATACAAAATCAGGGATATCAGGGGCTTCGACTTCTTCCCACAGACAAAGCACGTTGAATCGGTGGCCATACTAGAGCATGTAGCCTGAAAATTGTTTTTTGTATATAGCTTTATTTTTCCCTCCAATCGCAGTGTAAGTATAGGTCATACTCACCCGAAACATATACCACCCATTTGCGCGCAAATTCCGTATCAGGAAGTTATATTTTTTTTGACTGGGATCCCTCTCGATTAGGTAACGCGTGACTAACAACTCAGTTCCATTACATCATCCGTCTTTTTGCAAATTCATCTCCAATTTCTCAATTTAGAATGTGAAAAAAAATCCCTCAGCTGACTCAGCACATTTATTAGACTCGTCACTCTTCACCAGTTCTGATATTTACGCCGGGTTCATAATGAATGCACAGAGTAAAAGATGGCACGGTAGCCGCCCTGTGTCTCGCACGATTGCGGATCATTTTTGCTGCAATCTTCAAAACATAATTGGGCTTCAAGTGTTTATTTTACTTCAAATTCAGTTTGAGTAACATTTATATAAATTCCCGCTGTATTCCTGGTTTTTCTACACATTTTAATTTATTGGTGTAACCAATTTATTGTTACTTAATCAGAGCATCAAACAAAACAAATTCATTCACCCCATTCATTCATTCATTCATTTATTTGTTATCTGATATATATCCACATATATATTCGTTGATGTTTTAATCAGGCGTTTGTTCTCAAGCACAACAAAGGGTTTTTGTACCATTATCATTTGTTATCATTAGTTATCAATTCTGAATTACTGTGCTGGTTCATCTAACCCGTTTGAGCTGCCCAAGTAAATCCAAACTTATTACCATGCCATTATTCGCCAAAAAAGCGTCGAGCTCTAGCTCTGGCGGTGCTACAACCAGCAGCACCACTAGCAACACAGCAGCTACAACTAGCTCGACTTCGACAACCAGGGTTCCTTCGAACAGCTTGTCTTCCCACTCAATCAGCTCGATGGGTGCACACAAGAAGCCAAATTTTGCTAATTTTGATGAGAAGAAGGACTATTTGAAACGATGCGAGGTGAAGAAGAAGAACTGCTGTATTGACGAGAAATGCACCTCTATAAAAATCGGTAACGATGTGAAAAGATTCTAGTTTACAATTATAGAAACAATGCTTGTGAATATGAGTGAAAATAGAGAAATAGAAAAATTATGGTTTATGGTGTTAACGTGAAAGTGAATTCAATTTTTATTGCGATTATTATGATTATACACCTGGTATACAAAAATTGAAAATAGTGATTCAAAAAAACTTTTTTGTTTTCAAATGGGATTGATTGATGGTTTTATATGTTTTGTTTATGTTTAAATTTTGTTTGAATTTTGTTTGGGTAAATTATGTATATTAGAGGTGTCTTTATGTAGCGAAAAAAAAAAAAATTCATTCGCGAATTACTGTTTTAGTGTCTTCTATCCTTAGTTATATCACTAAACGGTGTAGTGAAAAAAACTAGAACAAAGTATCTTTCGAAGACATTTTTCTATTCTTCGATTGAGCTAACAATCAGCTAGCGACATAAATTGTCTTCTCCTTCTTACAGAATTCAGTTGCGTTTTGAACAAGTCAGATGAATACCCATTTAGGTGTGAGGCTGAAACAAAGATTTACATAGTAGGCGTTTTGAGATTTATTTCATTTTTTTATTACATTATATTAACTGGAATTATCAATCGAATTGAACACACTTGAACGTAAATAATGAAGCAGCTTTGAAGCAAAAATGTTTGAGCAATGTGAGGTAAGACTACTACACATTCATGACGTCTCTATGATATCATTCAGAGATATAATCGTTATTTTCCTCTTTGTAATTGATGTCAAAAAAAAGATGAAGATCGTCATTTAGTTCTATCTCTTCGTTAACAACCCCATCTTCCGTATTTATTTCAAAATCATTAAGCCAGTTATTCTCACTGTATAGTACATCATAAATGTTATTTAGTGAATCGGATTGTTCTTTGATTGTTTGGTTTATGAAAAATGTGAAATTAATGTTCGTTATATATTCGAAGATTTTTTCAAAATATATTATCAATGATTTCAATCCTCTTAGGTAGCCCATATCTGGCAATGTTGGATATTTTGGTGGAAAAGTAATCATTGCTGATGACTTTTCTATTAATGTGACCGATTGTGCAAAATCAATGATTCTAACCATTATTTGATTATTTTGAAATAACTCTTCAAAATTCACTTTCTTATCATTTAATCTGATATTTTGAATTTCCCCATCATACATTAAAAGGATTGATGATCCATACATACGGTAACCATTCAATTCTGAGAAGACATCAATCAAATCGTTAAGTTCTTTGATCAATTTGGGTATATGTCTAATGATACTGATATTGGTTTTACCATCGTACAAAAATCTGGATAAACACCTTGCAAAGTTTTTTCCTGATATTATTCTTCTTCCAAAGTATTTGTCTCTGCTAATGAATTTTTCTTGCTTTTTATCCCAAACTTGCATTCCGCAAACTCTTACGCCCAATTTCTTTGAAGTCGTGAGAGCACATTTTTTTCTTTGGGATTTTCTCTTTGACGGTTTTGCTTCTACTCCATATTGCCTTGTCCCCATTTTCAAATCCAACACACATGGCTTTGCCATACCCGTTGTTAGATCTTCCAACAAGATAAATTCTTCTAGTCTTGTCCCCCTTTTAGAATCAGTTTCGGTGTTTGAATGAGATATGGTAGGTGCTATATCTTGAGAAATGTCTTTTGTATTTTCTTCCTGATTGACATTGATATGTACTATATCATTCTCATCATCATCCATCATGAAAATCGAGTCTGAATTGTCTCTAGAATAATGATTCGATTCGTATAATTCACTCTTTGGATCACCGATTGATGATTTCGCTAAATCAATTAATGAGTTTGTACTATGACTATGGGTCCGAGTGGAGCTTTTGATTGAATTGTATTTCTCATAATCTGAAGATGTCGAGTATTGTCTCCCATCTCTTGATCTGACGTTCGCACTTGATCTTGGTGTGGTAACACTAGATTGATTTCTTCTATGAGCTATTCTGCCTGTGGGATTGAATACCTCTTTCATCACTTGCTCTTGCAATTGTGTATTAACAGTCGTAGCACCTGAATTTATAGGCGAAGAATTTAGTAATATATTTGAAATTGATCTTGGAGTGGAATTTTGTGAGTAAACAGGACTGGAGTAGTCATTTCCCACAGAATGATTTTGAGTGTTCAAAGGAGCCGAGGTGGAGTATTCGTACCATAATGATTGTGGAATGATATGTTTGTTATCGTCCAACACAACTTCAGGAGGAAAATTAAGATCTTCATATGACCCTAAATTTCTTTTGGTAGCATTATTATTTTCTTCTATAAACTCGTCATCTTCATTGGAGTATCTAACATTCAAGACACCAATGTATTTTGGCATAAACTTGAGAACTTGAGGACATTTTAGCTCCATCTCCTCATACCACATATTCTCTCTATTCACTAGAGCTTTGCACACCGCCCTTTTTGAAAATCTGAAGATTGCTGTATGACCTCCAACTTTATTGTTAAAGGGCCTCAATTCAACAGCAACAGGAAACTCTTCGTTTAATAAACTTTGGTTTCCATTGCCATCCAGATCAGTCTTTTTGATGTTGTCACTAACTTTATTTTCAGTATTATTTGTTATTATAGAGTTAGCCGACTTTTGATCAACAATTTCTTGTTCTTGTAATGTGATTGAGGTTGATCTATTTTTCAAAATGGATTTTTGATCGCTTTCATTAAAATCGTATTCAAGATTAGCAGTGAGATCCTGTTTAACGTTACCCACGAATGGTATATTGGCGGGTGTGTGAGGGAAGTATGTCAACGAGGAGACTGGTTCTTTACGATCCCGTATTGACTTTGAAAGGCTATCGTTATTTTCCGTACTGGGCTCGTTGCTCTGCTTCGATTTTGATTTGTTATCATATGTTGTATTGGTAGACGTGGTGCTGATCTTATTTTTGCTTGTGTTTGGATGACTGGTAACATTATTTGGCGTATTGCATGGAATACTACTTTCGTAGTTATTTGGATCAAGAAAACTGGATGGTGTCTTGATCTCAGACAAGATGGATGGCGGATTATATTTGTAGTCTTGCAAGGTGGCACTTAGTGTGTTTTCTTCCTTCTTATTCAGCAACTCTAGGTTTTTGTCAGATCTAAACAATCTCAAAGACCTAGCCGCTTTTCTCCCAGCCACTGGGTGGTGATTTTCTATGTTATCCATTTTCGAATTTGAGTAAGCTTTCTAAATTGGAACTAATGTTTTATTGACAAGTATTAGCAAGCGCCTAGTTAGACGTAGCTTACCAGTACAGATACTTGGTTCATATATCAGAGTAGAAGTCAAGTTTAAAGCTGATGAGTTGACACGCCAGTAATCGAGACTATTATGAACCTGTTTTTAAGAACTGCGACTTCTTGCAGCTAACTCTTGGCTAAAGCGTGTGGTCTATTAGATGGTGGATTGGTATCAAAAATGCTTCAAACGCCTATATAAAAATAACTCACAGATAAACAGATGATTTCAAACCAATACAAATTACAAACAAATGAAGAAATCTGAAAATTTGACACAATTTCGATCTCGCTTTAACCGCATATGGCACGTCTACCGGGCACGTTTCGGTATTAATTTGATACCGGATATCGCTCAACACGTGTCATGTTGTATTACTAATTGCTTATATAATCAATTGATCATTTTTAGCCGCTGGTTCGATTCTCGGTAAGGATATTATTATATTTCGTTCATTGTTGTTGTTATTGTTGTTGATACACTTCGAATTGAGAAAAGGAGTGGATGGCAAATGTGGGCGGCTAATCTAGATGGTACAGTGAGATAACGCCAGGGAAAAAGAGTAGCAAAAGACTCCCCGAACCGAAAGATATATCCAGCAAGGAAAATGCAATTGGTCAATGACTGGAAAATTGCGACTCTTTCTCTGTTGATAGGCTATTTGACACATTTTCCCTTCACATGGTACTCGTTTTATTACTATTACATTAAACCACGTTTTCGCGGTGTTGATTATTGGTCGCAACAACAAACAGAGCAGGTCAATGCAAAAGTTGAGTTCTTGGAGTACATTTCGCTCCAGGGTGGTGAAGCAAATGGCAGTGAAGACCTCTCGAGCGATAAAGTGTTGTCTTCGTTCATCAGGTCAAACCCGGATATTTATCAAGGCTTCTTCAAAAAGAAGATGGAGCGGGCAAGAAACATCCATGAACTCGTCCGTTTCAGGGTAGACACCAAGCAGGAGTTCAACTCATACTTGATCGAACCATACACAGTCAAAACAAGAGATGGCTACAGCATTTCAATTCACAAGCTAACGAACATCAAAGTCCAGCAGCGTCTCAATACGAGGAAACCAGTCTTCATCCAACATGGAATGCTTATATGTGACGAAGGATTGCTACTCACAGAGGATACCAGGCACAATGTTCCCTTTGTTTTAGCTGATAAAGGCTACGACGTGTGGCTAGGCAATGCTAGGGGAAATGCTTACGGTTTAGTTCACGAAACTCTCAGCGTAAGCGATGAAGAATTCTGGAATTTTTCGTTAGATGAGCTCTGCGAGGAGATGGAAAGCATGCTATCTTTTGTCTTGGACTATAACAAGGCAAGATACATTAATGACAAGCTCATAATCATGGCTGCCAGTCAAGGGTTCGCCCAAGTTGTAGGGTGTTTATCACTCTACCCACATCTCAACGATGAGATTTCAGTCATCGTCGGGTTATCACCTCTAACCATTCCGCAGCAGCCATTACCAGGCTTTCTTCAAGAGCATCCCGAAAATCTCTATAAGATATTTGGTAGAAGGTCTTTCGCTCCGTTTCTTCGAATCACAAAAAACTTGATGAGTGAAAAATATTTTGTTAAACAATCTGACAATGGTATCAAGCAAGTTTTTCACTGGAAGATATCCAACATAAGCGAGTCTCAAAAACTCATAGGGTATCCCAAGCTTTTTTCTGGATTGAGTGTTAAAAATTTGGTCCATTGGATCAAGATCATGAACCAGCAACAATTCTCGATGTTCGATGGCACTCCTATTCCGTTACAGAAAGTTACATGTAAAATGGTGTTGTATTACGGCGGGGCGGATAATATGGTTCATATTGAAAACGAAAGAGGGAAGTTTGGTTGTCATCCAAATGACATTGAGATTTGTCAAATTCCTGATTATGAACATCTCGATTTGATGTGGGGTGAAGATGTTGATACAAAATTGAATAGCTTGATCTATGAAAAACTAAAATGTTTATGACTGACTCTTTCTTTGAGCGGAGCTGGCCACCACAATAGGATGAGGGTTTGTTTATGGCCATAATGAAAAATTCAGGACTAAGTACTAAAATGAGCAACGTACATTGTAAATATGTTTGAAAAGCATCAAGTCGACTGTGAAGTACATGTTCATAAATTAAACGGCTGTCATCAAAAGACACATCCACTTCGTAAAATGGTTCAAGTATCAAAAATTTAACATGTTCGTTTTGGCATTAAGAACACGCGTATGAAATGCTTCAAGGGAAGTAAAAGAGTAACAGTGAAGTTGTCTTGAGCTCAAACATCCTTGTTCGAGCTCATAATACCTTTTATGGTGTACTAGTTTGGTCCATCTTGTTTTTCATGAACAATTTCAAGCGACACTACACTAGAATGGCCCACCGAAAACTAGGTTGCTCTAGCTTGAGAGTTATCATATAAATAGAAGTTTGTTGTACTATAAAGCCATAACCAGACCAATTGCTATAAGAAGTAACCAAAAAAAAAAAAAATCGAAATACTTAGAGATGAAATCGGAATCACAAAATACTAATCTGTGCTGATTCCATCCAGCTTCTTTGAACAGATTTGTTATTCTTCTTTGGAAATGGTGAATATTGGACCCATTAAACTCACCAGCATCAGCATCAGTATCAGCATTTGTATTACGTTATACACTTCACTGGCCTTATTTAAGACCTAATCGTTGCATCTTTTTTTCGGCATCTTTTTTTATTATGATACAAAGCATACACATACACAGCATTTTCATGATTTTGGTTACTATCATAGCGATCAACTCATCTCTTATCAAAGAAAATGGTTTGTTTAAACATAACAATATCAAAATTGAGAATACATTCCGCGAGATTCAAGATATCGCAAAACTTTCCGATGAGAGATTTCACCAAAAAACTAATTCAACCTTTTTGGCTTTGTGTAGAAATTTTGAGTTATATGATTTGCTCGAAACTATCCAGCAAGTAGAGGACAGGTTTAATGGGGATCACCATTATGACTGGGTCTTTTTGAATGACGTTGAGTTTACTCCAGAATTCAAAGAAAAAGTCTCTAATATTGTTTCCGGTTCTGCTAAGTTTGGAACTATTCTTGAAGAACACTGGTCCTACCCACCATTCATTGATCAAGCAAGGGCTTCAAGATGTCGTGATACAATGGTGAAACATGATGTGATCTATGGTGGCTCTGAATCCTACCGCCATATGTGCAGATATCAATCAGGCTTTTTTTATAAGCACGAGCTATTGACAAACTATAAGTACTATTGGAGAGTTGAACCTGGGGTCAAATTCTTTTGTGATTTGGATTACGATCCTTTCGAGTTTTTCTCCAATAACGGGTTGAAGTACGGATTCACATTGACTATGTTTGAATATAATAATACAATCCCATCATTGTGGTACCATGTGAAAAACTTCATGCGGGAATATCCAGATTTGATTAACAACAACAAAGACACAAACTTGCATCTGTTTGTGATGAACGAAGATGATGATAACTCCTATAACTTGTGTCATTTTTGGTCTAATTTCGAGATTGGTGATTTAGATTTCTTCAGACTGGAACAGTACGAAACCTTTTTCAACTACCTTGATTCCAAAGGTGGATTTTTCTACGAAAGGTGGGGAGATGCACCCATTCACTCAATTGCTGTATCTCTTTTCCTTAACAAAAGCGAGGTTCATTGGTTTGATGATATAGGTTACTATCACGCGCCATTTCTTCAATGCCCTATAAACAACGAGTCCTATTTGAAGGGCAAGTGTAGCTGCGATAAAAACAGCGATTTTCTGTTTGACTTTTATAGTTGTCTTCCTCATTTTTTTGATGTTATGGGCTGGGAATTACCTGATAGGGCATTGTAAGACATGTTGTGGTGTTATCAATCAATACAGGTTTTATCACCATTTCGTCGCCTCTGAATATCCTGAAAAATCGAAAAAAAATAGTATAAACGGTACGTAAGTTAGATCAGAATGTCCAGATAAATGACTCTATCCTGAAAATATTTATAATTCAAACGAATAGTAGATGTACCTTGTTCAACATCAGATTGGAAAAAAAAATTCAAGGAATTAAATAAATATAAATAAATAAATAAAATATTCGAACAGCGGACGAAGAAGCTTAATTTATTTTTCAAATATCACCAAAAAAAGTTGTTTGATTTGAACGCCAATCGATCAACATATTGTTTTACTAAATGAGATAAGGATCAAAACTTGACATTCAGTAAATTATTTGAATCTTTTCTACTTGAATCATTCCCTTTTTCAATTCTCATCATAAAGCCATACATATAAGAAAGTGCAAATCAGGACGCTCCGCCAACTTTGATATCGTTTTGACAAGGTGGTTTTATGATTCAAATCAGATTTAAAAATTAGTTCATTATTTAACGTTCCACTAACAACACAACATCTTATCTTACCAGATAGCTTCAGCAATGGCGCTCATTAATGACCTCAAAGTCAAATTGAAAATATTTCGTCGAAGACATAAATTCTCATTGATATTATCAATCATAATTTTCTTTTCAATAATTGGTTTCATAATTTCACAAGACTACAATATCAATTTTGGCAAACAACAAAATTCCAATAAAACTATCCCCTTCTTCAAAACTCCTGCTGCTGGTTCTTTGGAATTTGATAAACTAGTCCCATCTGGAGACAACGCAAACACCAAACAAAGTGATCAAGATAAAATCAAACTTGCTGATTCAATAATTATTTCGGACGATGCGTTGAAATTGAAACATGATTTTTTCTACAAGATCTTCGATATCATTTTAGATGCCAAACCAAAGGTGGAAAAATTAGACAGATATTTGAATGAAGAAAGAATTTACCATGCTGGTTACGAAGTCAATCCAATGGATGATAACTCACCAATATTCTCCGAGGATTACCTATTGAAATTTTTACAATTAACAGAAAAGGAAGTTGGATCAATGAAAGTCTCTCATTCCAAAGTTGTCGATTTATTACCAGATTCATATCCCAAAAATTTTTACAAAGGGAATGGGATTGTGTACGTAGGCGGTGGGAAATTCAACTGGTTGGCCCTTTTGTCAATCAAATCATTGAGATCTGTTGGATCGGAATTGCCTGTCGAAGTTATCATACCAACGATTGAAGAGTTTGAGACTGATTTGTGTGGAAGAGTTTTCCCAGCATTGAATGCTAAATGTATTTTGTTACCAAAAATTTTGGGTGAAAAAATCAATAAACAGTTTTCATTTAGAGGTTATCAATTCAAATCGTTGGCTTTGATAGCCTCGTCTTTTGAAAATGTCTTATTGTTGGATTCTGATAATGTTCCCGTTCATCCTCCAGATTATTTATTCAATTCCGAACCATTTATCTCAACAGGTTTAATAAGTTGGCCAGATTTCTGGAAAAGAGCTACATCCCCTTATTATTATGATATTGCAGATTTGAAAATATCAAAAGAAAGAGTGAGATATGGCTACAATAATTACGGTGACTATTTGAACGGTATAAATAACAAGAAACAGCATGACCACCATGATGATATCAAAAAAATACCTTTACACGATAGACTGGGATCTATACCAGACCCAACTTCGGAATCAGGCCAGTTGATGATATCAAAAAAGACACATTCGAAGGCGATGTTTTTGGCATTGTACTACAACATTTATGGGCCAACACATTATTACCCATTGTTCTCACAAGGCTCGGATGGTGAAGGTGACAAAGAAACATTCATTGCCGCGTCGGTTGTGTTGAACAAACCGTTTTATCAAGTAAACAAATTTCTCAACGCATTTGGGTATTTTGACTTGAATCATAATTTCGTGGGCACTGGTATGGGTCAATATGATCCTGTTGAAGACTACAAAATCCTCCAACACAAAACTCAAAAAACAGACATAGCAGCAGCACCTAAAGATATTGCGACATTGGTGGAGCAAGGCCCTCGCATTTTATTTGTTCACGCCAACTTCCCGAAGTTAAACCCATGGGAGTTGAAGAAAACTGGCAAAATAACAGACGCCAATGGTAACAGATTGAGGTTGTATGGAACAGGAATGAACAAAAGATGTGGCTATGATTTCGAAACTGTCCAATGGAACAATATGTTCTTTCTTATTTGCAAGTTGAAAATTGACGTTGATACTTTTAAGAGTGTGGAAAGAGATGCTTTATGTGGAGAAATTAACGAGCATTTGAACTTCCTTCAAAGCACCATTGATGATTTAGAGAAATAGCTGTTACATATTTTGCTTCCAAATATAAATTAAATGATAATATTATGACATTATTGTAATACACAATGTTCTCGAAAATTGTCAAATCAGTACAGAATCTCAAGTAATTAAGCGAAATTATTACAGAATGCTTTCAACATACCAAACTATATATAGCTAGCTACTATTTCATGTTAATCTATCATGTTGGGATGGTATATGATAGCATTCAAGGTTTTGGAACCATTGTGGGTGCACATAACCATGTGATTCCATTATCGGATCACCAAATTAATAAGAACAACACAAGATAATTGATACCTTTTCAGGAAAGAACTGAGGGCCTATCAAACACATCACCCTATATCACAAAATGGCCATCCAATTCATGATCCTACTTTCCAGGCAAGGAAAAGTTCGTCTTTCCAAATGGTATCAAGCTATCTCACAAAAGGAAAAACTGAAAATAATAAGAGAATTGACAGCCATAGTATTATCAAGAAGAGCCAAAATGTGTAACGTGTTGGAATACAAAGACATCAAAATAATTTACCGTCGCTATGCTTCATTGTTTTTTGTTGTGGGGATAAATCAGGACGATAATGAATTGTTGACTTTGGAGATCATCCATAGATACGTCGAGCAGATGGATAAAGCTTATGGTAACGTTTGTGAGTTGGATATCATTTTCAATTTCTGTAAAGCTTACTACATATTGGACGAGTTGTTGATCGATGGGTACTTGGTTGAAAGTAGCAAGAAGGAAATATTGAGAAGGGTTGGTCAACAAGATGAACTAGAGAATACGGACGAATTCAATCACATTTTAGCATGAATGCTAGCTAATTGTTTATTGCAAAACTATTCTACCGAGCTCTAAAACAAATAGAAAAGAAAAGAAGAAAAGATATTTTGATGAATCAAAGATGCCAATAACAATGTAGATCAAAGGGGAAGCTCGTTGTCATACAAATCGCTTAATAGTTTTTTTTGCTCGATAACTGAAGAAACGTTCTTCAAGATATCCTCGAACGAGTCAAACTTGCAATAAGGGATCTTCTCACGTTCACAGTAGGTGATCAAGTCCTTTCCCTTTTTGGCAAACAACAAATCAGTTTCTCTTGCTGCACTTAAATCTGAAACTCCATCTCCGCAGTAGAACAAAGTTGGTCTTTCCGATTTGGGCACCTGGCTATATGGTTTAATGGCCAAAGATTTATCGTGGCCAAATGACGATGAGTCCCTATAAATGATATCCCACTTGTCTTTTTCAATTTTGACATCGTTGGAGATGATCTCTATTTTAGACAGTGCCTCTTCGCCCACTAAGCTTTTCAACAAAGCCGAGATGATGGGCTTCATACCGCTTGAAACAACGATGATTGGGATGTCTTTCTTTTGGCAGTAAAGGTAGAAATCCTTGAATCCAGGGTCCAATTTGATGTCTAAAAGTCAGTTCTAGCCTCCCTCTCAACAGTATCAGCACACATTTGCACACACTTACCTCTTAACAAGATATCAATACATTCAGGGAATGGCGTATCGATGGAATCCAACATCTCCTGGAACCCGTCACTATATATTAGTTTCCAGTTCCTCGCCCTGACTACTCAAAGAGTATGAGCAGTATACACTGAATACATACCGAAATGACGTTGTTCCTTCCAAAATCTCTTTGTTCAATTGCTTTCTTCTTTCAGCTCCGAACCCGTAATTATCGGTTAAATAGTCATTGGAATCTTGTAAAGTAACTGTTCCATCCCAGTCAGTGAATACAATTGCTTTAGGTACCATTTTCTTCGTCTTTTTTAACAATATCAAGTAATATTTGCTTTCTTATATAGAAAAGGTGAAATGATTTTAATGGTTTCTCCTCATGAACGGATTTGAAATGCGACCTCGACCAAAAATTGAATAAATATTTTTTATATATGAATCACCTATGTCAGAAGATTTATTTTCAATACTTCAAGACGTGCAACAAAAGAAGAATATAATAGAGAATGGGCAACGACTTCAATATTACAGAGACTTATCTCAAGTTCCTTAAAGAGGACCCCGAGATGACTATGCCTATAGCCGCTATTGAATCACTTGTCACGATGCTTCGAGTCAAACAGCCATCCACTTCCTCAGAATTGATTAGTTTGGTGTCTTTGAATACCCAGGAATTGAAAAACTCCATCCCAAATGCCATCTCACTCAGTGCTGGTTGTGATTTGTTCATGAGATTCGTGTTGAGAAACACCCATTTATACAGAGACTGGGAATCTTGCAAGAAGCATTTGGTTGAAAATGGTGAGTTATTCGTTCAGAGAGCTAAAGAGTCCAGAAACAAGTGTGCTCAGTTTGGGGTCTCATTCATCAAAGATGACGACTTGATTTTGGTTCATTCTTTCTCAAGAGTTGTGCTTTCCTTGTTGTCTTTAGCACAGTCGAAATTCATAAGGTTCAGGGTCGTGGTCACTGAAGCCAGACCAACAGAACAAGGTAAAATCATGTATGAAATTTTGAAGCAGAAGAATATACCAGTTAAGTTGATTGTCGATTCAGCAGTTGGCTCCATAATCCACAAAGTTGACAAAGTCATCGTTGGTGCCGAAGGTGTTGCTGAAAGTGGTGGTATAATAAACCACATCGGTTCATACCAAATTGGATGCTTAGCGAAAAACTGTAACAAACCATTCTATGTTGTGGCGGAATCACACAAGTTTGTCAGAATGTTTCCTTTGGCTCCTGACGACTTGCCAAATCAGGTCAACTTGATTGATTTTTCAGTCAATGATGATGAAATCTCACAGAACAAGAAAGAATTAAGTTACCCACACATTGATTTCACACCGCATGAATACATAACTGCTTTAATTACAGATTTGGGTGTTTTGACACCAAGTGCTGTTTCTGAAGAACTTATCAAGATGTGGTATGATTGAACGAAAAAGTATCTTATAATAAATCTACAATGAACGAAACCTCATATTGTAAACGCTTAATCAACCCTAGTATCTTTAACTAACAAATTGATATAAGACTCGTTGCTCATATCGCTAACTAAAACATTATCGAGTTGTTCACTCTCCATTAATGACTTCCTAATATCCTCACATTCTACGTATTCCTTGTCGTACCAAGCCAAGTCAGTAAATGGTTCCTCCTCTGACTTTTTAGAAGCTTGCAACGCACCTCCTAATCTAGGTATATTGTCACTAGCAGATTTCACACTCATTTGCACAATATGGACAGCACTGGCTTTGGCCTTGTTATTATCCATGAACTCGGTTTTACGTGCCTGACTGCTTCTCGAGTCAATATCATCAATATACTGGAAGTTTGGTCTCAATTGAGCGTTGCTATCAACTGGCAATAAGACCAATTTTCCTTTGGAATTGATAGCCCCCAAATAATACCCATCGCTGTTGGTTAGCACTCCACTGAGTGTCTGTGTTTGTAATCCTGTCCATTTTTCGGCTCTATCCATATCATAGAATTTGGTAGTATCCAACGGAACATCTACTTCTACCACTCCACTTTTTGGTTTGATTCGGGCCTCCACTATACCTGTGTTGATATTATTGGAATATGGTCTAGCCTTGGGTCTCCCAGGATATTGGAGCATGTTTATGGATTGGGTGGCACGTTTCGAGGAAAGGTGTATTGGAATCGTACTTATGACAGGATCATCTTCATCGTCTATAGCAAAGCTTTTTGAATGCTCGTAATCTTCTTCTGTGTAATTTTGATTGGAGTAATCTTCTTGTTGTGTCTCCTCTTCTGGAACAAATAGGTTTGACATCCTTTATTATGTTTATTATATGTACAATGTTGAACTGTTGAGAAAAATCGTGATTTGAACCGCTTGTTTTTGGATTATTTTTTCGAGATGAGATAAAAAAAAATAAATCTTTTTCAAAAAAGAATTTCTTGTTCCTCTAAAAAGAGAGGTTTAAACTTTGATCCACTATAAATCAGTATTCAACACCTCAAAAGCTATGGAAGAAGATGGATTTTTGGTGAATTTCACTGTCGATTCTGATGTTATTCCTAAAAAGAGCAATACAAAAGTAGTTGGTGGGAAATGGAAAGACCGTCGGAAAGCACAACTATCAGCACAAGGAAGAGGAAGAAGTAGCAAAAGTGAAGCTAATCAGACAAAAATTACACCCAGGTCTACACAAACTTCTGGAACGACACCAAGCACACGCTCTACTGATAAGAAAGAAACCAACAAAAGAAGAACCACGGACAATAATCTAGGACCAACTTCAAAACAGGTCAAATTTTCTGAATCAAGAGGTGAAAATGGAGGGAAAGGTAATTCGTTTGTTTCCTCCCTTTTTACTTCGAAACCTGAAATATCCACTCAAACAAGTGAAACACCAATGGAATTACTTGCACCTTCTAATGCTCCTTTATCCGATGCAACCTCGTTTGATGGATTGGGTATCGAGAGTGTTTTATTCAATCATTTGAATGATCACTTGAAGTTCAAAAATCCAACTAAGATCCAAAGGTCAGTCTTACCAAGATTACTCACGAGAGAAAGAGATTTGTTTGTTCAGGCGCAGACAGGTTCTGGAAAAACATTGGCTTTTTGTTTGCCAATATTTCAGAAATTAATGGAAATTAAAGATTTGACCAGAACAACGGGAATATTTGCTTTGATTTTGACACCCACGAGAGAATTAGCGACTCAAATTTATGGAGTTTTGGAAACATTAACCCGTTGTTGTCATAGAATTGTCCCTGGTATTGTAATTGGTGGTGAAAAGAAAAAATCTGAGAAAGCAAGATTGAGAAAAGGTGTGAATATATTAGTTGCAACCCCAGGTAGACTTGCTGATCATATAGAAAACACAGAAACTTTAGATCTTTCAAACATCAGGTGGGTTGTTCTCGATGAAGGTGATAAGCTTATGGAGTTGGGTTTCGAAGAAACAATTTCCACTATTTTGTCCAAAATTGAAAAGGAATCCAGAATTGACACTAGTAGAAAATTGTACCCAACATTGCCAAATAAGAGAGTGAATGTGTTATGTTCTGCTACAATAAAAGGTAACGTTAAAAAGTTAGGTGAACTTTCATTGAAAGATGCAGAAATGGTTAGTAATTCCTCTGTTCCAGAAGGAACCATAGAATTTGAGGATAATCAAGAAATAAAGATTTTGGCTCCAGATCAATTGGTTCAACAAGTGTTGGTTGTTCCACCAAAATTGAGGTTGGTTACACTAGGTGCTGTTTTGAAAAATATAACTAAGGTCACGACTTCAGGCTCAAGAACAATGGTGTTTTTATCGTGCTCAGATTCTGTTGATTTCCACTTCTCAGCATTTACCAAAGAAGGTAAGCAATTCAAAAAGGTCACAGATGATGAAGGAAACACCACTACCAAAATGGTGTTCTCAGATGATAACTCAACCGTTTTGACCGCTCCTCTATTAGGGTCAAATGTGGTTGTCTATAAGCTACACGGTTCATTGTCCCAACAAACACGTACATCCACCTTATCCGCATTCACCAAAAGTGCAGAAGAAAAGCACACAATCATCTTCTGTACTGATGTTGCTTCAAGAGGGTTGGATTTACCTCACATCTCAACTGTGGTAGAATATGATCCCCCTTTTGCACTTGATGATCATCTACACCGTGTTGGGCGTACCGCTCGTGCTGGTATGTCTGGTACATCAATTTTGTTCTTGTTGCCTGGTTTAGAAGAAACCTATGCTGCATTTGTCAAACAATACCACCCTAGTGGTTTGCAAAATATGTCATACGAGGATATCTTGAAGAGCGGTTTTGGTAATAAATGGGACGTGGATGCAACTACATGGCATCTTGATGTTGAAAGGTGGTTATTGGAAGATAGTGGTGCCCACAGCAAAGCTGTTCAAGGTTTCACTAGTCATGTTAGGGCTTATGCCACACATTTGTCTTCAGAGAGAGAATTCTTCAATGTCAAGTTACTTCATTTGGGTCACTTGGCTAAAAGTTTTGGATTGAGAGAAACTCCCAAGAAATTAGGAAGATCTGTTGGAAACTCCAGGGACAAAGATGGCCATATCAGCGAATCATCTAAAAGAGGTAAAGAAGACCCAAGAAAAAAGATGTTAAGAATGGCTAGTATGGCTGTTAAGTCACTGAGTAGCGAATTCAATTACTAATCTCCTAAGTCTGTAACTTTTTGATAATATGGACTACATTTGATACGTCCTGCTATTATTCATAAAATTTCATTGGTATTATAAAATGTATATTAGCTTTTTTTCGGGGATCGACTTTGTAGAACCACTTATCCATTGAAAAATTTATAAAAATTTATGTTTGATCAAGATAACACGAAGCGTACAGATTTTTTGGCATTATCATTGAAGTATGATTGTCTAAAGAAACAGTAAGTCGTCTATTAACAACTATATTATTGCTCTGTTATCAAAGTAGCTAACCACAATAGTTTCAATGCACAAAATAAATACGATTTTTCATCCATCGAAGCAGTGAGAGATCTCACGAAAGTTATATTACAAGACCATTATAACTTGAAAATCGATCTCTCTGATGAAAGGTTGTGTCCACGAGTTCCTAATAGAGTGGCTTACCTTGAATGGATAAAGACATTAATAGATGAAACAGTTTGTACTACTTCATCTGATGAATTATGGAACATCGACATAGGAACTGGCTCCAGTGCAATATATCCGTTGTTGGGTCATACAATCTATGGCTGGAATTTTGTAGGGACAGAGGTGGATGATGTATCTACAAAAGAAGCAATCAATAATATCAGAATGAATGGCTTAGAAGATCACATCAAGGTGATTAAGAATGATCCAAGCGATCCTTTGCTTCAAGTTGACAAATTCAAAGCTACGGTATCAAAGGAAGCTATGAAATTTCTTTTTTCAATGTGTAATCCTCCTTTTTATTCTTCTATTGCTGAATTGGACGAACGATCAAAATTGAAAAAGACTGCAAAGTCAACTGCTGATTTGAATGCAATCCCTTCAGAGCTTGTCACTCCTGGTGGAGAAGTGGAATTCGTGACGAGAATGATAAAGGAAAGTATTCATATGGAAGGTCAAATAAAGTGGTACACCAGCATGCTAGGTATGCTAGAAAGTGCCTACAAGGTTGTCTCCATATTAAAAGAAAACGAAATTTCGAATTACAAAGTTGGAGTAATTGCACCTGGTTGGTTTGGAAGCACTAAACGGTGGATAGTAGCATGGTCTTTTGGGTCAGAGAGGCCAATAATTCCTTACTATAACAACCTGTTGAAAAAATTGAATCCCAAGCCAACCGTGAACAAGGTAGTTGGTGAGAGAACAAAGTCTGAAATCCATGATATTTTGAAAGGATTATGTGGAGAAACTTCGGAGCTAAAGGATGGTTATACTATCACTACACCAGGTGATATTTGGTCAAGGGCTTATAGAAGAAGTTTGAAAAGGAAAGAAAATGAGCAGCTGTTCAAAAGATTGAAAACAGAAAAAACTCGATATGTTTTTGGTGTACTCATAACAAAGCATGAGGTCAACATAATATGGAATTACGGCGAAAACTTCAAAGTGTATGAAAGTTTCTGTGGATTCATAAGGCATGAGCTTGAAACAAAAAAGTACTAAGATGGAGTCGAAATGTACATTATATATTCAAAAAGTCCCATAACACACCGTAAAACAACATAGATAAAATCCTTCAAATGCTATTTAATTATTACAACTTTTGTAAATAACCTTGCTGTATTAATCTTTCAACGTCAGCTTGTCTAACAAAAAACTGTGAATCTTTCGTTAGGTTGAATACACCATATTCCGTTTGAATTTCACCTGCATCCTTCAATACTCTAACATCTATAAATACATCCTTTGGAGGATCCAATGAGCCAGACAAATCAATATCTGTGAAAGAACTTTTGTAGTCCACCAACAACTCGTTGTACTTTTTCAAATACTCTTGTTCGTTGTGGCTCAAATTATCCATGAGGTCTTGTTCTGGATCCATGTTTCTCCAGGCAACCAGATCTAACTTTTCAGCTCTTAATTTCTGATATGCCAATAAGCATCTCTTGTTTCTTCTCATACATAGATGTGTAACAAACAATTGGCATTTGGTTACTCTGTCTGCCTGTTCACTGAGCTGGGAGTTGGCACTGAGTTGCAATATCTCTGCCTCTCTGTTCAAATCTTGAGATTCTTTCACGATTCCTTTGATTAATTCATCTTGGTAAAGGGATATGCTTTCCAAATTTTGTGCTCTTTTGGCATCTAACATTAACTTGTGTGCAATATCACCATACATTATGTTCTGTCTATGTCTCTATAAAAATTTCAGTGGATACGCTGCTGTATTAATGGAATGAAAATCCAAACCAATCTTTGGAAAAATGTACTTTTCGCGTCAAACTTTACTAATATAAGGAAAAATAATGTCTGATATTCAAAACCACCTCAACCTATTTGGAGGAGTCAGAAAGGATATTCGAAAGGTCTTCCAATGGAGTTTTCTTATCAAATTGGTGGTTTTTGGAGTAAAGCGTGTTTTACCGCTAAAACGACGTAAAAAGTCCATATTGAAAAATTATCGAGGACGAGATTACATCTAATCAATTATTTCCATCAAATATACTAGACAAATAAACCTTCCTCAACAAAAAGCTGCTGTAATTGGTTATGGGGACTCCCAGAAAAAGGGTAATTACTTATTCCAGAAAGCATGTTTCCAGGAAAGCTGTTAACGAAGTGACATTGTCACCAACTGATTTTGATTCTAGTCCACCAAGAACAAAAGAGATAACAGGAATCGATCCACAAGATGGTGATAAAGACTTGGATGTCTTCGGAATAAAGAAGGATTTGAAATTGGGTACCTCTGGGGTGATGAATCCCCTAAAAACTACAAGGTCAATGTCATCCTCACCAAGTAAATCATCCAAATCAACCCCAATGTCATCACCATTTAAATCGTCTCTTTCGCAAAAATTGAGCTCAAAAAGTAATATGGGAAACATGGATTATTTCATTGAGGCACCGATGGAATTGAGACCTCAATGGTCGCCAAAAAAAACACCCGCCAGTTCACCTAGAAGATATGAAAATAGACATTTTTTGGAGGACACATTGGACACACCAACAAAAAGCGTTATATCTCAAGACGATTATTCAGCTTCGCCAACACCAACAAGAGTGAGAAAAAGTTTGTCCTTGGGAGAAGCTACTTCAAGCGTCAGAAAAAAACTCAGGTTTGATTTTGAAGATGAAAATCCACAGAAATCACCCAAATTCAAATGTACACCACAAGAGAATGATGCTTGGAATCTTTTCAATCAAATGGATCTAGAAAAAAGCCCACGCAAGAAAACCACGATAGATGTGATTTCCAGGTTGAATGACAATTTACAAGAGATCAGAGATTCTGATCATCGGCCAAGTGACTTGGTTAATCCATCCTCAGATTTGAATGTTCCTGATCATATAATTAACGTATTTGAATCACTACTGAATGATTTGTCCAACAGTTTGCTGAAAGCTCTGCAAGAACAAGCTTCTCCTGTGAGACTCAACAACAATTTACGCGAAAGGCTTGCTGTGGACAATGAAACAGAAGCAGAACTTTTTAAAAAAACTTACGGAGTTCAGAGAAGTTATCTCGCGGAAATTCAGAAGACTGATGATGAAAAAGAAGGGCCTGCTCTGCCGGATGGAAACAGCCCAGTGAAAGAGGAAGAAGAAGAAGATAATTTTTCACAGTTGAAGAATATCAATGATTTGAGAGCATTTGGTAAAATCAATGAATTTGCCGATGAGTTGGACTACTTGTTAGAGGGGTTATCCTTTCACGACATTTCTGTTCAAAGGTCAACCTTGTTGGACTTAGGATTGAAGATGTACGAGAGCGATAAATTCTCCTTGCAATTGAAACAGATTGGTCTACCAGATAGTTTGTTAAAGATTGGCCAAGTTGAGCACGATGAATTAGACTTATTTTCCTGTTTTCTTTTGATATTTGTTATAATGAAAACCTTGAATAAAAGCCAATCTTTGATTTTGCTTAAATTCAAAAACGTTCTTATTGCGTTATTAGAGAACAATGAAAGTTTGGAGGAAAAGTATTTCCATCAGCTAACCAAAATATCCAAGTTGAACTTGCATGAGTTCTTGGATAGATTTTTGGGCGAACTTGGGGTGCCCTTCAATGAAAGAAATACTAAAGACGTCACTCCATCTTTGCTAGCCTTGTACTGTATCCATGAATTGTATGCCAACAAAATCAATAGAAATCAAATTCTCATTTCTCTTTTGAATGATTATAGTATAATTAGTGGCTTGAATTCTCTGATTTATTATAGTATAGATTTATCGTCTAATTTATTCAGGCAACAAGAGAAATTAGGCTATACAAGATTACTTTTTTTTATACCATTATTGGAGTATTGTTTTAGTGATTCTATTTCTCTTCCAGAATCAGATAGGCATCTTCAACAAAATCTAAAGTCAATCATAGGTCTAATTAAGGCTGAAAGTTCGTGTGAAAAATCTGAAGTCCAAATAAATTGCATAATATTGATATTAAGATTATCAGTTTTGATGTCATCCCAGAGTGTCTTCAGAAAGGGCTCGGTTTTGTATGATATATTGTATGATCCCTCATTGATCCATCATGCATTAAATATTGTCAGTCAGTCGTCGTTATTGAAAAGTTACAAAGGGACATCAAACGAAAAAAATATGGCATTGTTTGCTCTGGGCTTTTTAGTGAATTTGATCGATGAAAAAGGTGAATGCCGTGAATATTTTTACAACGAACAAGTCATATCAACATTGAAAAGCATTGCTGACACTTTACAATTCGGGAAGACTAAAATTGATGAGGAATTGCATTTTAATGGGTATTTGTGTTTTTTAGTTGGTTTGCTAAAGTTCTACTGCAATGATAATAAAAAGAAAGTTGTAGTGGATACTGCTTTCAGTTGCAATGATTTCGATAAAATCTCCAAGGGTTTAGTGAGTTTTAGTGGTATTATTAATGATGAATTGGGGGGAGGTATAAAGGGTCATATTGACGAGGTTTTGAGGTTCCTTAATTAATCATGAGGTATACATGTTTGCTTTCAATAGTGTAGCCTATCATTTTTCAGATGATCATTGTTAATGCACAATTCCAATTTTGGTGGTCAACCTGAAGTAACATCATATATTCAAGTCTTGAAAAACATAACAAAGACGTTCAGTGGAATTCACGTTCTTTCATTCAAGAATCAGCTTTCCTGGGTCCCCATATATCTCGAAACTCTTGGGGATCTGTGAGAGTTTTGACAATACCAAGATTCAATAAACAAGATAGATCTTTAGTTTTTTCACACTATCAAGTGGAACTAGTGTAAAACAAAATAAATGAAAAAAAAAGAGAAATTTCACCTCATCTATCATCACAGCTCAGAATTCTTCAGAGCATATTGGTTACAGGCCCCTCTTAACCTCGAATACACACCAATCCATATTGTGGGCACGTTCGTGAATGGGCAAGTCGTTATATCAGACCATTTCAGAAAATGTGGAATCTGCATTTTTTACCTTTCCTGATCCATCCTCCTCTCTCTCACCAGTAAAACCATGAAATTTCTCAAACTAAATCTTTGGCTAGACGTGACAAAACAATTGTTCAGCAATTACAAGAATTCTGGTACTGAGACATGGAAACTCCATCCGCACATTTTTCAATCAATTTGTGTGGATTTCTATGCTCTGTAGATTCTCGAGATAAGTTTAAAAAATTTCCGGATGCCTCAAATAAAAAGGTGAAGTTCCTTTCTTGGAGTAGCAATGCAAATCTCTCCTTTTAAACTTTTTTCAGGTTAGATTTTCATACTGTAATAACAGTGTAATTGTAAATTGAGTGCCTTGTCAGATGCAAGAACTCAAATTCACTATATAACAGCAGGGCTTGTTAGCAACTATGCGGCTCAAAGTTGGCCTAAGGCGTGAAAAATTTTCATTCACTTCAACCAGAATCTAATGAAGCTTGAAGCTTGATTTACAGCTGCCAACCGTTGATCATCACGCCCATGGTGTGAGAGTCTAGTAGATTTATTTGTGGTAGGTTCCTTTTTGAAATCTCGAATAGGGATAAATGACAACGGACAATTCCGAATCGCTATGTAGGGTATGTCATATAATGCTTCTCAACGCCATAATCTGGGATCTGGATCACGATCTCAGTAGGTACATTTGCTGAAATATACATATCTAATACGAGATTTCGTTGGTGTGGTAGCGGCTACAAAGGTTAACCTTGAGAAGAGCATATATTTGAATCAACAGTGAATTTGGGTTGCTGGGTTAAAATTTTCAATAATACTACGTTGCCCTGACAGGACCGACATTTCACCTAGGATTATAAGGTAAGTGCCTACAAATAAGTGCCTCAAACTGCAACATAAATTATAATAATTTAATCCCAAACCACACAAGGTATCATTAAAACAACAAATAAAAGCAATAAAATCAACAATAAACAACAATTGAAAATAATGAACAACGAACTAAACACACCAGAGTTAGATAAAACAAATCGAAAAAACCAAACCAAATTTCTAGATTATAAGCACCATCAATGGAGCCAAATCAACATTGGGTAGCATGGAGCAGTAGTTATAATTTAACACCACCATCTATACACCCTGTAGTATAAAGGACTATTCCTCAAAGTTTCCTTTTCCTCAGCGATTTCCTGTTTCAATAACTCGACATCAATATCTCTTCTTCCGGTGTCCAAATCGATTTCTTCGGCTTTGATCCACCAACGATTGAGTGATCTGTCATAACATTTGTAGCCAATCCACATAACAAGCATTAATGGCAAACTCAAACAGTTTTGCCAGAAAGTAACTACATCTGCACCTTCACCAATTGGGAAGATGGATACCCAGACTTCTCCGAAAATGATAGCAACATTAATGAATAAACCATAGTAAGAACCATAGATACCCAATTGAGCTTCATATGGAACTTCATCCAAAGAACGTCCCTGAGAGACCAAAGCATATCTAAATCTAATGTGAGCAAGACAAATGGTACCCCAAGTGATAAAAGCACTGATAGAACAAAGTGAGAATAACCAGGTATATATAGTGTCCTGGTTATTGTTTGCAACTAAGAAACATAATAAACCAATGGCATTTGTGAAAAGAATAGCGACAAGAGGACGACCAGCACGATCAATGTAACCAAGAATTTTTGGTACGTGACCTTGGACAGCTAGGGAAGCTAATGTTCTTGAACAACCGTACACTGAAGAGTTACCAACTGATAAAACTGAAACTAAAATAACAGCGTTCATTATGTGGGGAAGAACCTTGATACCGTTGTTATTAATGGCAATAACAAAAGGTGAGGCAGTAGTATCTTCAGATGAAGAACCATTCAATAATTGAGGGTCTGTGTACTTCACGGTACATCCAATAATAACTGATGAAATGATGTAGAACAATGTGATTCTCCAGAAGACTTGTTTAGTGGCCTTTGGTAAAGATCTTCTTGGATTTTCAGTTTCAGCAGCTGCTAAACCAACTAACTCTGTACCACCGAATGAAAAAGCTGAGGAGATGAAAACTGAACAAACACCTTTGAATCCGTGGTTGAACGATCCTGGATTGTGCCAATAAGAACCACCCAAATAACCTTGGGAACCAACACCACATGTGATACATATTCCTACAATAATGAAACCAACTATGGCAAGAACTTTTACCAAAGAAAAGAAAAATTCTGCTTCACCGTAACCTCTAACCCCGAATAAATTGATGGATATAACAGCGACGTAAAAGATGGCAACCCAGGCCACTGGCTGGATATTGTCGTTCCAAAAAGTAATTGTAATTGAACAGGCAATCAATTCTGAAGGCAAACTAATCAACCAAGAACACGCGTAGTTGATTCCAACAACAAACCCAACACTTGGATCAATGAATCTCGAGAAAAAGGCATTGAATGAACCGGAAACAGGATAGGCAACAGCCATTTCACCCAAAGCTTGCACCACACAATACATTGCTGAACCGATCAAGAAAAAACCAAGCAAAACTGAACCTGGACCACCTTGTGATAAAGCGTATCCAGTACCAACAAACAAACCGGTACCAACAGAACCACCTATTGCGATCATTTGCAAATGACGAGATTTCAAACGACGAGTCAATGGGTGTCTGGCAGTCGCGTAGATAGACTTCTCCATATCAGTCATACCAGACGTATCAATACCATCGTCCTCCAAATTGATTGGCTTCAAAGAGTTGTAGAAGTTAACAAACGGATTTTTCGACGGAGTGTCGTAGTAGTATTGATCATTGTTGGCGTAGGATGCGTCTGTGTTGAACGAAGCGTACGAGCGAGCGTCCAATTCCCCAACATGATTGATGTTATTGTTGTGATGGTCAATATTGATTTGTGAGATGGTGTCGTCGTCATCTTGGTGTGGGTGAGAAGATGGTGATGAGGATGCTGAGTATTGGTTGAAGTGGATCTCGTTATCCATGGATTTTTTTGAAGCCATGGTGTCTGAGAGAACGGCTGTTGATATTGTTGTAGTTGTTGATGTTGCTGAGAAAACGGACAACGAGGAAAGGGAATGGGCCAGCTATATATAATTATTGTGTTACGTTAATCTATAGATCTAGTAAGGTAATGATGAAAAATTGACTTTACCTTAATATAAAGTGTCCACAGGATGGTAGTTGTCTTGACAGGGAAAAGAGTGTGAGATCGCATGGTGCGCTCCTGTGCATTCATGTGCATTGATGGTACATGCCAACATGATATGTGCATTGGTGCCGCATTAATTCGATGGCGTTGCCTTTTGTTTGCGGCTTCTCAATACCAGTTTTTGTATTTCAATTTAACTTTTTGTATTCAAAAATGTCACGATAAAAAAGACGGTAGTGGAAGTGCCGGGGTATCTAACGTATAATCCTCGCGCTGTGTACTGTCACTCGGGCAAACAAAATTTGACACTCCAAATAGAGGAAGAGTGGTCAACCACAGCAGAAAGCTAACAAATCGTGCAAACATGAAGGTAACCGGCGTTATATCTACTTTGTTCATCCCGTTGCTTATAGCTGGTCAACAGATTTCCATCATTGTGCTTTTTCAGGACGGCTCCAGCACACCATACTCCTACAAACAGAAAGTGGCCAATTTCCTCACTAGCAATCTACACGGCACTATAACAGATGAATTCAAAGAATTAATAACGGCATATGTTGCCACCATCGATACCGCCACTACGTTTGGTGCCAACGACGTTGATGATGTCCACTTACAACAGCTATTCGCCCCCGTGAGAAGCAGTGAGTGGCCCATAACTGTTGAATTCAACTCTCGTGTTAGCGCAGTTGCTGCCTTGTGATCGAGCTGAGATTGGGCACGAGCAACCAACAGACGATCTTTTGAATCCTATAAATGTCCTACGAGTTTGAGATCATTTGGGTTCACGATTTGAGATTTTAGTGGGTTCTGTAGGCTATGGGTTTTAGTTGTTTAATTTGAGTTAAAAATTGTTCCAAGCTGTAGTATTTGGTATCAAAACGCGTGAATTAGTTGATTATGAAATATGATGATCGTTTCAAACTATATTTGGTAGGTGTAGAACTGTTCCAATATGTCGAAAAGTCGGTTCAATACAAATACAGAAAGTGAAGTGTGGGAGTTTCGTGTTAATTAGCTTTATGAGACCGTTCATAATAAACCACCAAAGTAAACTGAATAGTATAATATTGGGCAAAACAACAACATATTCCCTTTTTACTTTACAATTACTCTTACGAGTTATAATTCGCTCTTGGCTTATAAACGTTGAAAATTAAAAAGCAATTCACCTTCCATGTTGCGTGATGTTTCTAGCCTGTTGTGACTGTTGGAGCCATGACTATCCCGGCTTTGCACGATAAACAAAGGTTGACATCGTTGAAGTGATGGCTAATTAGGAAAGCTGTTTACTGTTAACTGTGCTTAATTCAGGTTCGGTGTCAACGGCTGCAAATATCGACCAGGTATGTTACTATGAACCATGGTTTCTGTCTCGTTGGGTGAAAGCCTTGACGTCCACTATTGTATAATGTATATAATTATGTGGTATAGCATCCTTCTTCAAGGATATGACTGTTTTACGTGAGTCGAAATCAAACAGCCCAGCTTCACTTTCATGGAATGAAATTGCTATTGTTTAGCTCAATCCAAATTTATGTGGTTCTGATTTTCTGGCTTTTGGCTGAGCACAACCTGAATTTTAGACGAGAGCCCATTTCACCACCACACAACTTTCATTTCCCTGACTGCCAACTTCAACATTTATTCTTTACGCGAGCGTTGTTTCAGTAATTATCAAGAAGTAATTTAAATGACAGGATCTATCATGGATCGATCAAATGAGATGGTAATGAACGTGGATGTGCTTTGTCACTAGCAGATCGACCCATGAAAGGGACACTCAATTAAATGTAAGAGTCGGTGAGATAACATTGTCAGAATCCAACTCCTTTTTTTACGATTGGTAAAATCATAGATCTTATTAATTACTTCTTGTTGCACTTAGTATCTGCTACATTTGTTCACAGCTTAACACTTCATAGTTAATTATCAAAGAGCCTTGAGTAGTACATGACAACAAAGATATTTGCATGGAGGTGAGGAAATAGCACTGGATATTTCGCCAGAACGACGAGATGAAATTAAGGCACTTGATTAATATGATTCTGGAATGACTTTTCGTCCATGAGTAGAAAAAAAGTGTAGCAATAGATGTCTCTGCAGCCTTACAGGAGAGATATAAATGGAACGCGATTGATTGAGGACTCACCGCGAGAGCCCCACTAGAAGCACAGCGATCCCTTCGCTTCGACCACCATAGCAAGAGTAAATCCAGATATATCAACTCATAGTTGATGGGTACTGATAATGTCTGTAACTCTTTTTTCGTTCATCATTTGAGTACAAGGAATAAAAAGCACACTACTTGATTTAGCCGTCATCGAATTAGGAGATGTAGATATCACGGTGAGATTTTCAGTTAGACCTTGTACTAAAATCGCAGATTTTACCCAAGCGGTAATTAAATGACTGTACACAGCCAAAACCAAAACCAGATGTGCAACCCATTCGCTAGTTGGTTGAACTGACTCATGTGTATTTAGCTTTCAGAGCTATACTGCTGCACATAAGTGTCGAGGACAACGCTTTTAGTGTTTGTATCTCATCTCGATTATTTCCCAAAAAGGAAACGACTAAAAATTAAGTCCTAGGATCTTCATGAGTATCAAATACACTAAAGTATGTCAAGTTTACTACTTCATTCAAACACATTTCTATGCAGCAATCAAACGGATGAGAACAATTTGAGATCACTTGATTGCGACTTGTCTTGCTGATTCTTGCTATTCTTAGATTTCCAAAAAAAAGATGTTATCTGGCAGACCCAAAATTTATGACTTTCAACCAGTAGATACTTGGATGTAGGCTACCTGGTAAATCGCCCACCTAATTAAAATTAGCACTAGCCTAAGCTTTAACTCGAAGGTGCCAATTTTTTTATATCTGAGAGAAATGATGTTGAAATTTGATGCATTCTTGAATCAAGAGTTTAAAGTCGAATTTTGGAGAAGGCATGATAACGACAACTTGATCCGTTGTAAACCAGTTGAAATTTTGCAAACAAATTGATTTGAAAGGCAACCATGAAATTTGGAATTGAGCAGTTGATATCACCAATGATTCCCAGTATATCAGCCCCTGTGAACATTTACGAGGTTTAAATTCATATGGATCAATTGACTTTTCCTTGGTTGTACATTTTTGTTCAAAAGTATGTCTCAAACTGGTTCTTCACAATCTTAAGTTAACCCAGGAAATGATGTTTTTTGCTTAAACTTTTCAAAGATCAGTTGACTGTCATGATAAGTCAAAAAAAAGAAAGGACTGTTCGGTTGTCATGACTCCTAAAGTATTTGTGGGGCTTTTCTGCCTTCTTCGATCTCCATAAAAATCTCTTATTTTGCCAAATTGTTACTACTTCACAAACCCTTATAACGTAAGCTTACTTACTTCTGTACTTTGTTGTCGTGTAAGCTATAAATATACAGGCCTTTACCAGGGTGAAGAAGTTTTATAATAATCGAAGATACGAAAATAAATTTAAGTTTTCTTTTCTAGATCAGGATTACGCAAAAGATAAAGACATAAATATTTCACGTACTGAATTTGAATTGTATTTTTGTTAGCTAGCTTTACTCGATTACTATTTAACTAGAATTTTAGCGGAGTAAAAGCTTACAGGGAAATCAACAATACAAGTGCTCTACAAAATTATTCAGTTGTCATTGGTATTAGTCCAATCTTAATGTTATGAGTAGAAGTCAGCTCCACGAACCGTATAAAAGTAGCAAGGCATGATTCTGGCTCGTATTAAGTGGCTAAAAGCAATTGCTATAGTTATTATTTGCATATATCGATTTTACATCTTGAAGAGATATGAGCTCAGGTGAAGAATTTTAATATTCAATAAAAGATCAAATCCTCTCACTTCACAGGATTATATCTCTGGGCAAATTGACATTTCGTTATTCTTTTGGTGTAACGTAAATTGAGTATTTTATTATCATAATATGCCGAAAATGAATGCGAACAAATGTTCACACAAATGAATCATATGAAAGCTATACTTTCAAGTCCGCATTTAGGTGAAAGTTCTAGACTGCATAATACAATGTTAGTAAGTAAATTAGAGTACGAAAGACTTGTTTTTCACATGTTTGCTGAATCATCTACAACCGACTAAATTGTCAAAAGCGCCTTTTATCTCCGCACCGCAATTATGAAAAAGTGTAAAATAAGGTATTGTGTGATAAACTGCCTTTTTTGCGGCTTAATATATCGCGGTATAGGAGAAAAAAAAGCAGATAGAAAGCCTAGTCGGAATTATTTTATCAAATCCGACTCTAGGAGGGCATTTATTTTATAAAACGGTCGGATATACTTTTATTGAAGCTGAAAATGGCTGCAAAAAAGTCGAAACAATGCTACTGTGATGTTAAAATTGTTTACAACACGACAAAGTATAAATGATAAAAACAATATAAATAAAATCGATAATCAGCAAGTTCTATGAACTAATAAATAAATGGAAAAAGTGACTAACTATATAAATATATAAATAAATGAATCACTCGACAACGTATAAGTCAACATAACTGTCAACATCGGTATCATCAAGATTTTCATTGAAACTGGTTTTCAAAATCAGCTCAACTTGTTTGGAATCAAAATGCTGGTTCAAATTATTTTTGAACTTTTCAACAATTAGAGGTTTACCTTCTTCCCTTCTGCTTTTATGGCCAACTGGAAAATCGGTACTTTTAAAAATTTCACTGCCATCCTTGAAAACAATCTTAATAGAATTACCAATGTATCTTTTATCAGCTTCGTAGTATTCTTTAGTGAACTTGGTGTTTTCGGTGCAGGTCATTTTGCTACGTAACTCATCTATTGCAGGATTGGAAGCAATCTCATCTGAATAGTCGTCAGCAGTTAAACGACCATGAATCAATGGGACGGCAACCATATATTGGATACAATGATCCCTATCCGCATAGTTGTGCAAAGGACCATCTTTATTAATAATCCTCATACCAGCGTCTTGAGTTTGGATCTCAACAGATTGAATATCCTCATAGTTTTTGCCTTTTGAAACCATGTCGTTATACAAGATCAAAGCGGATTCAACAGCCGACTGTGCATGAAACTCAGCTGGGTAGGAAATTTTGAACAAAATATTTTCCATAACGTAGGATGTGTAAGGCTGATTGATGACAAAAGGCTTACCTTTGAATAAAACATCGTAGAAACCCCAAGTTTTGGCAGTTAAAGCAGAAGGCATACCAGATTCACCGTTTTTCACAAGATAAACCAAATTAACTGCTCTGTAACAAGCATCACCGGCTGCCCATGATTTTCTCGACATAGTGTTCGGAGCATGTCTATATGTTCTCAACGAGGAACCGTCAATGAAAGCTTGAGACAAAGCGTCAATTGTTTGATCGTACGACAAGCCTAACATGTGAGATACAACAGCGGTTGTAGCCACTTTAACTAGTAAAACGTGATCTAAACCGACTTTGTTGTAAGAGTTTTCCAAAGCCAAGACACCTTGAATTTCATGAGCTTTGATCATATAGGTTAAAACGTCCCTAATCTTGAAAACCTTGCCTTCCGCACCGTTAGTTGCTTTGTGCAAACGGGTCAAATGGTCTGCAACCGCTAAAATACCACCCAAATTATCCGATGGGTGTCCCCATTCTGCCGCTAACCAACAATCGTTATAGTCCAACCAACGGATGATCGTTCCGATCGAAAAAGCACCCCTGATAGGATCCAACTGGATGTTGGTACCAGGAACCCTAGTAGCGTTGGGAACGGTGGTGCCTGGAACAACAGGCCCGATGAGGTTTCTAACGTTTGGATACTTGAGAGCTGCAATACCACACCCCAACGTATCGAGGAGACAGAGTCGTGCGGTGTCGTAGGCTAAAGGAGAGTTGATGTCGTATTTGTGGACATAGGTCGAGATATCCTGGAGCACCTTGTCAGGCTGGGGACGAGTGTTGTTGGTGACTATGGATGCCATGTTTCTTGTACACGCTGGGAGGCTTGAAGTAGAAGTGAATAAACCGTTGGAGAAAGTTGACTTTTTGATCGATTTTTTTGCAAGTTGACCATGAGCCCTTGCCGCAGAGGAAAACATTTTGCTTTTAGGGGTGAGTGTTGATTGCTAGCTGCTGTGGATCATGCTACAAAGAGGAGAGATTTGGAGCGCTTCTTATACAAACCTTCACTATGTAACTAGACTGTGCTGCTTCGCTGTAAAATGCGGGGTTCTGTAATGAGCCGACACCGAGGGTGTGACAGCGATGGTCGTAGCTATTTTGAGACTTCCGTGTCGGGTCCGCTACCTAAGCCGCACGCTACTCTATTGTGTGTGAGCATTAGCATGACATAAGCAGGACCATCAGAGTAGACGCTCTGGGCGCGAAATGGTTGCAACTTCAGCCAAAGTAGTACCGCCGGACAATTCTGGTTTAGATGAAGCGAGTGTTCTCCTCTTTTTTGTATGCTACAGGCCATCAGCCTCAAATAAGGTGGAAGACACCCTTTTGAGCAATTTTCAATCAGGAGTGACAAAAAGTGGTGCTAGTGTGGCCAGTATTTGTGGCCAGTGGTCTTTGGGTTTGGAATGACTGTGCTACGATTGGCAAATCAGTATGGATAAAAAAGTGCGTTATGGTGGTCACATTCAGATTATCCACGATCCCTTTCAATGATATATAAGTACACGATGATATCCATACAGAGCACATATTTGAAAGAGATGCCGTGAATATTAGACATCTTCACTTCAGTACGCTTGATACTTCTTTCATTACAGCTACTCCCTCTAGATTGTGTGTGTTACGAATTAGCAGCGCACCTACTTCATCAGTCTACCCCATAGATATAAACACCGACAATAATGAAAACCTTCGCCAGATCATTCCACAGGTCTGCTCACGCCCAGTCGCTGGTGGCCACCTTGAAACAAACACTTAAGGAAGTCATTCCTGCCAGAAAAGAACAGTTTTTGAAAGTAAAAAAGGAGTTATCTGAAAAAAAAATTGGTGATATCACAGTTGGATCTGCCTTGGGAGGTATGAGAGGAAACAAATCAATTTACTGGGAGTCTTCTTTGCTAGACCCACATGATGGGATCAAGTTTCATGGAAAGTCCATTGAAGAGTGCCAGAACTTCTTGCCCAAATCGAAATTTGAGTTAGATGACCCTTTATCTGAATTTTTGCCCGAATCCATGTTTTGGTATTTATTGACAGGAAAAATCCCATCCCAGGAGGAAGTTGATCAATTTTCTATTCAATTGGCGGAATTGGGTGATTTGCCAGAGTACTTACTCAAAATCTTGGACAACTTGCCAAAATCTTTACACCCAATGACTCAATTATCTATTGCGATCTCATCGTTGAACAATGAGTCTAAATTTGCAAAGGCATACGAAAAAGGTATCCCTAAAACCGAGTACTGGGAATACACTTTTGACGATTCAATTAATCTCATTGCTAAGCTTCCAGCCATTATTGGTAAGATTTATCAGAATACGTACAAACACGAAGTTGATGGTACCCATTTCACAAATGGTGCCTTGGGTCAGTTGAATCACACAAAAGATTGGTCCTATAATTTGGCCTCAATGTTGGGTATGACATCTGCTGACTCTGTCAATTTGTTGAAATACACCCCAGAAAAAACTAAAGATTTTGTGAACTTGATTCGTTTATATTGTGCTTTACACGGAGATCATGAAGGTGGTAACGTTTCTTCACACGCAACTCACTTGGTGGGTTCGGCTTTAAGTGACCCTTTCCTTTCATATTCAGCCGGTATTCAGGGACTTGCGGGTCCATTGCACGGTTTGGCCGCTCAAGAAGTCGTAAGGTTCATCTTACAAATGGATAAGAGTGTCAATGCTAAGCTGTTTAATGACACTATCACCCAAGTCAAAAACAGTCCAGACAAAATCGAGCTGTACCTCTGGGAGACTTTGAATTCCGGTAGAGTTATTCCAGGTTACGGCCATGCAGTCTTGAGAAAACCTGATCCCAGATTCACCGCCATGATGAATTTCGGGTTGAACAGAAAGTCCATAGCGGAAGAAGACGACTTGTTCAGATTGGTTCACCAGTTATCCAAAGTCGCTCCAGATGTTTTGAAGAAGCACGGTAAAACAAAAAATCCCTATCCTAACGTTGATTCGAGCAGTGGTGTTTTGTTCTATCATTATGGTTTGAAGGAAACTTTGTTTTTCACTGTTATTTTTGGTGGATCGAGATGCTTAGGTCCTTTGAATCAATTGATTTGGGATAGAATTTTAGGTTTACCAATCGAAAGACCCAAGAGTGTTGATTTGAAATCGTTGATCGACGCTTAATCTTAAATTTTGGGATGAGATTTCGCAGTGAAGTCTGGGTGGTGTTTGCTTGTGATCGCCAACATTCACAAATATTTATTTATTATTTATTATTATTCATTTATTTATCAATTTATTTATTTATTCATTCATTTGATCAGTCATACTTATTCCCAAATTTGAAGATTGTTCCACATATATGACGAATGAATACTACAATATATGATTGCAACATTCATTCTACCGGTTAACAACTTAGCGATGTAGCAATGAATTTACCCCGGGTAACGACGATAAGATAGCATCGATATTTCAAAATAAAGTAACATCGACATACCTTCAAGAAGTACTATTACAATAATACCCACTAAGATATCTAAATATACTATCAAAAAAAATAAAATCCGAAAAATCTTAAAGTTTCTAATTGACCGTGAGATTGCTTTATGAATATGTGTTTTTAGCTGAAATGGACTCATCAAAATCTTCAGAAAAACGGGTCTTGTCTCCAGGGAGAAAATTTGTTTGTACTACTCCTGGGTGTTCAAAGTCTTTCACAAGAAGAGATTATTTGAGTAGACATGAAGCCAACCATAGTGATATCAAACCGTTTCCTTGTATACAATGTGATTTAGGGTTTGCGAGAAAAGATTTGTTGGAAAAGTGTGTATAAAAGAAGTTAATAAGCCGAAGTTGACACAGTACTAATAGTTTTAGACATTACAAATCCCAATCTCATCAAAGGAAACGAGAAGAATTGACGTCCAAAACAAAAGGCTTGATTGTGAACAACCTAACCCCCCAAATGGTTCAAAAAAAACAAAAAATTGAAAATCGAGATGTTTCTCATATGTTCGAACGTGAAGGTATACACAATACTATCAGAAAGAATAACAATGGCCTTGAGAGTGAGAATAACAACATCATCGTACAACCCGTAACTAGCTCAAACTTGAGTCTGATGCAAACAAATTTCAATTCACATAGTCTTGATCCACCCTTACAAGCCTTCCCGATGCACTATCCCCCAATAGATTCGTATCTCAATTATTCAACAGGGTTGACTGACAATTTTGGCTGGCTTTTTGGTGACATAATAGACCCAACAGCAAATCTATCGGATGTTGATCGCTTTTCAATTAATCACTCGAACTCTCCACAAAAAACTTCACCAGCAGTTCTGACTTGCAAATCGACAAGTGAATACGATGACCCTTCTCCGCCTTCTTCTTCTAATAGCTTGATTAACAACGAAACATATAGTAAAATTTTAATAACTTTGAATATCAATCATTTACTGGAGTACAGTGTCTTACAAATGAGTGAGTTTTTAGTGCTATACTGGAATAAGTTTAGTTTAATTTACCCCATTATCCATTTTTCTACATTTGATGCTAATAAAGTTGACATATTGTTATTGATATCAATGATTTCTATTGGAATGGGCTATTCTGATCAGCGGGGCGACTATTTGTGCTCTGTTGAAATACACAGAAGGTTGCGTCATTTATTATTTGGCCAAATTGGAGATGAAAATGTCAAAATCAGTGAAGATGGCGATTTACAAAATGATGGAGTTAAAGTGGAACTAGAGCTACTACAATGCATTTTGTTGGACAATTTTTACTGCAAGTTATTTGGTGATTCTGCTCAATTTCAAGTTGCTCAACTCTTCCATGGCACTGCTATCAGTTTACTTCGATTTTCTGGATATTTAGATGAGTTGGTGGAGCCTGTTTTAAAGCATCCTACTTCTGTTGATGAAACTGAACAAATGACTTTATGGAGGGACTGGATTAACTATGAAACTTGTAAGAGAACCGCTTTCTTTGGCTTCATTATTGACTCTCAGCATGCTAGTTTGTTTAGACACAATCAGTTAATGTCGGCTTTTGAGATTCAACTAGAATTACCTTGTACTGATGCTGTCTGGAATGCTCACAGTTATTCCAGGTTTTTCAAAGAGTATGAGAGACAGCCTAAAGAGTTAAGATCAAGAGCTAAACCTAATTGGGATGTCAGCAGCACAGTTACTGATAATAATACGGATCATAATGGAGGCCTAAATAGTTCTGCTCAGAAACACACAAACGGTACTCACGTTTACACTGGTCCTTCGATGCCCAACATCAAAATCGAGGGAAATTGGCCTTGCTTCTTATGGAGTTTGAGAAGGTTGATGCAACCTTATAAAGAGCACCAAAAGGAATACCCGATGAACTGCTTCTCTCAATTTTCAAGGTTTATATTTTTACACGGTTTACTAAGTATAGGATGGGACTTAAGGTGGAGAAGTTTGTTAGATTTAGGTATTGTCTCGAAAAAAAGATTAGTTGATTTATCTGACAGAATCCAGAAGTCTTTTTTTAATTGGAGGGGTTATTTTGATATGCAAATTACTCATACGAATAACGCTAGTCTTGAAGTCAAAAATGACTTGCTTGACAAAGATTTTGAAGTTGCAATACTAAATGATTATGGTGCTTCCCCAATGTTTTGGGCCAACTTGACACTATTTCAAATGGCCAACATTACACTTCATGTTGATATAGTTTCCATCGTAAAACTAGCCTCTGATTTCACTTTCAATTCACCCTCTGCATCAATTAACCATCCGGCTCATGGAAATAACCATAGTAGTCACATTCCAACAAAAATAAAGTACAAAAATATCGAGAAGACTAGAAATAGAGAAAAAATGCAAGCCTGGACAAGATCACTGGATGGCACGTTTGCTGTTATTGAGTCGTGTCAGTTTTTAAACACTGTTATTAATAATGAAGATATAATCGATTGCGTTCCTCATGTCCCTTGGACAATATTCATCGCTTGTCTCACTATATGGTGTTATGAAACTAATCTGGAAGTCTCCTCGAAAACAACAGATCAAAAATTAAGGGAACCAATTTCATCCTCACGATATCTCATGGATAATAGCATGAATGCAAATTTGGCTAGAGAGGATTGCTTAAAGTACATCTCAAAAATTCTCGAGAAGGATTCTACAACCACTCAGTTGAACAAAGAAGAGATTGGCGATAAGGATTATTGGAAGACACAGCAACGTGTAATCGGTATTGTTAGCTTTACCAGGTTTTTGTTGAGCCAGTGTAAATGGGCTAATATAAATAGCCTAATAGCTAAACTTGATAAGTTACTTAGCGAATATAGATAGGCATCAAAACTGTACAAATATTTATTTATTTTTCAATTGTTATAATTTGTTTATATATTTATTCAAATCTTTGTTCAATTTATCAACTGTTTGTTTTCATATTGATTTATATTCACATTTTAATAGATAGACGGAATTGGGTATCAATTTGATTTATTTAGACATAACCATCCCGAAACAAAACCCATTCTGAAACAAAAACCCATTCAAAAAAGATATGTTCTTTATAAACTAAGCTCGTTAATTTCAGACTCAACTAACTTGCGATTTTCGTTCTTTAACACATCATCATCAAAATCTGGTCTCTTTTTCTCGTAGCCGCTAATAAGTCTGGTGTAACCAATACCTCCAATGGCACCGACTGGTCTGAATTTTTTGATGTCTAGTTTATTTTTTTTATCATTAACGATATCGTCTCTGGCATGAAAGTTGACACCTTCGACAAATATTGTTGTTCCTGTGAGCTGCTCTCTATTGACTTTTGAATGAAACTCAACCCTGTTGATCAATTTGCATTCGATAGAGAACGGTGATTCTGCAACATGTGGTGGTTTAACTTTTGTTGAATCAACAGGAGTCAACCCCGATAATTTCCATTCATCTATTCCAAAAGGCGAATCAACTGATGTAAAGTTAGCTGCTTCGATGAAAGACTCATTAATAAGATTAATGGTTAGCTCACCAGTTTCAAAAATGTTTCTCATTGTATCTCTGACTGCTCCTTTGTATGCAAAACCAATACAATAAACAGGAGGATCATGACATACTGCCATGAAATAAGAAAATGGTGCCAAGTTCCTTTTACCGTCTTTACTTACGGTAGAAACCAAAGCAATTGGTCTAGGAATAGTGCTTGATACTATGATTTTGTAATTATCAATTGGCTTTCTATTTGATCCATAAGGATCAATCTCTATCTTTTTGTGTTTAGTCCACTCTACATCATGTGCACCAGAGCCTGGAACCCAATCAACATCAGGTATTTGAGTAAACTGAAATGAAGAATCTCTATCAAATGGCTCTCTTGATTGTTCAACCAAATTGAAATCGGGATATGGGTTTTCAATCTGATTCAAGCTAACACCATTTTCATCCTTTGCAGAAACACTCATTTTGCTAAGTAAAATAAACCTAAATAGAATTGAGAACTTGAATATGCACCATAACACATTATGGTGGTAATGAGTGTACTATTTATATAGATGGAAGCTTACTAATTGAAAGCTGTTTCCTCGTACCACTGTCATATACATGTTCAATTTATTACTAATTCAATTATCATATGGAACCAAATATTGAACCAAATATTGAGCTTCTAGTATCTGTAGTACGCCACAATAAACGCGGTGTTTATTAATTATCAAGCTCTTCACTTCAAATCGTTTATTCAAAGAAAGCAAATAAAAGTACATCTTCATATATATCATAATGGAAAACCGCTCAGAAATCCGAATTTTTGGGCTTTTTTGAGCATTGTGAATTACTTGAAGTTTTTGACTGATTTATGGTGAGGTTATCATAGGATTCAACCCCACAGTAAAAAACCATCTCATTGTTGGCGATATTATGGAGGATCACCACTTTATGCTTGTACCTTTTTGAGTGGGTTGCAACAATCTGCAACTCGAACATCGCACTTCATTACTACGATCTTGTAGTGACTTATAACTGGACGTCAAATTCTATTCTATGTTGTTCTACAACATCAGCTGATCCTAACTTTCATGCAAGAATTTATTTGATATTCTATTCTCTTTGAAATGCTGGCTAACTATATCACTGAAAACTAGTATAAATCAACAAATATGGTTCATTGATTCACATGAAAGACACGGAAAATGCTATCCTCGACAATGCTACAAAAATATGCTCATGATATATTCTAGCCTTTCAAAGTGATTTATAAAGATTTTTTACCTGGACATTCCAAATCTTTGTAATACCAGTAACCCACATATGGGCCAAAATCAGAATATCTTTTGCTATAACCCAAATCGGCAATCAAATCATACTCTTCAGCAGTTAATTTTAAAGCCTCCCCTTTGATATTCTCATCGATTCTTGTGGGATTGACAGATTTTGGAATAACAGATGTGCCTCGTTTGATTGCCCAAGAAATCAAAATATTACCGGGTGATACCTTCAATTTCTCGCTCAAAGCAACAACCTTAGGATGTTCGAGTATCTTTGGTTCACCTTGTAACTCATAACATGAATTTTGATTTCCAAATGGTGAGTAGGCTGTAACGTGGATATTTTTTTCATTGTGGAACTTTAAGAATTCATCTTGTTTCAAGTATGGATGCATTTCCATTTGGTGTACTTGAGGAATGGTGTTACAGGTTGATAATAATTTCTCCAACTCACTTTGGCAAAAATTAGAGATCCCAATTGCTTTTACTTTACCAGTGTCTAATAACTTTTCCATCGCTTTCCAAGTATCAACATAGTCGATATCGACGTATACGTTTTTCCCTTCCTCCTCAAATAATTTTCTATCATTGGCACAAGGATAATGCATGAGGTATAAATCAATATAATCTAAACCCAAGGAGTTCAAACTTCTTTCTAAAGCTATTGGAACATCCTTAGGATCATGCATAGAATTCCAAAGTTTGGTGGTGACAAAAATATCTTTGCGATCAACACCACTGTCTTTTATACCTTTACCCACCTCATGCTCGTTTCCATAAATGGTGGCTGTATCAATGTGCTTGTAGCCATTCTTCAAGGCATGTTCAACTGCTGTTGAAACTTCATTAGGAGCTGACTGCCATGTTCCTAAACCAAATATTGGCATTTTGATACCATTGTTGAGAGTGACTGTTTGAGTAGTTGACATCTTAGTATGGAAATTATATAGTTGGCAAAGGTGTGGTGACTTCAAGCGTATTTCCCTTGAAAATGATTTTAGTAGCCGCAATGTTGCTTACTGGCGTAGAACTAGTGTTCAAGTAATGGAAGTCAGGTAGGGAAGTCAGATATGATAAGAGAAGTCGATTAAAACAGGCTGTTTCATTATAATATATAGTGTTGGCACCAACATCTGTATCCAGTTGTTCGTATATGGATAATTTTAATTGCCCCTTTGGCCATCATGACCCGTTCCTATAGCATCAGTATCAGGTGGAGAAACTGAATTTACTCGATTCAGTGCGATGAACAACTTTTTCTTATGGTGGGTAAAATTTTGGGTGGCCTTGAGAGTAGTTTTCGGCTTGGTTGTTGAAGAAATGAAAAACCCGTCTTTTTAACATGTGAAACAATATCGATTGGCGATAGTGGGCATAAAAGTCTGTTATCCACCCCATTGAATGTATTGGATATGTAGGAGTGCATCGATTTCTTATCGCTTATCGATAAGAGGTCATATTCGAGTAGTTTGCGCTATGGTGAAGAATTCATATCCAGACATCTTACGTGTACCATGGTTTGAATTGGTATTGCGCTTAGTGACCTGAACTGAAAGTTTTGACAATATTCAAGAATTGTTGCTGGAATCACATACCGCAAGGGCGACATTGTTTCCTTTTTAAAGAAGTGAAATATTGGATACGTAGAAATGATCAATCCTTTCATCATCAAATATTTTCAGGACTAATCAAAAAGTACTACAAATACATTCTTTCACAATAATCTTATGGAACTATTAAAAACTATATAAAGCTAAATCAAAATATCAAAAAAACCTAGAACTTCACAAACAAATTATCCCACCATTCAAATATCAAAATAACAAATATGTATATCCCCTTCAAGTTGATCATACTTCTTTTGTAGCATAAACTGAAACGTTGACCTTTTCAAGATTCTCTTTATCTGTATCGATATCACCATCAATGTTCTCAAAGCTTTGATTTTCACCAACATGAACAGATTCATCTGTCAACAAATCACCTTCTCGTGTATATTTCTCATCTACTACTCCTTCCAAAGAAGTGTGTAATTGAGGAAAAGCGAAATGTAACGCAAGTAAAGACAAACCTGACACCCCAAGCCCCCAAGGGTAAGCTAACTTGAAAATCCAATTCCAAAAACCCCAGTCTTTACCATTAGCATCGGCAGCAAGTCCAGGCATAAGAAAACCTGTCCCTAATGCCCAAGCAATGAATGATCTCCAATCAACACCTTTCCAAAACCAATACACAGAAGAAGGATCATCAAGATATAAATGTGAGATCACAACCTTACGCTTATAAATCAAATAGTATTTGGCAATCACAATGCCTGTAAGAGAGGAACAGAAACAACCCCACCCACTACCAAAAACAACAACAACTTTGGCGCTAGATTGCAAATACCAGGGACAACAACAAATACCAATAGCCATAACAATATAGGAAGATCTTCTCATATTCAAATACTTTGGACACAATCCCGCCATATCCATACCAGTAGAAACAGAGTTCAACAATAAATTAATGGCTAATTGTTGGCCAATAAAGCCAATACTAGCAAAAAACACCCCTGCTCTTGCACGAGAGGAGTTATTTTCATATTCTTGAAGATGACTCAAAAAATTAAGAGGATTCCAAACTGGTGCTCCAAATAAATCATTTGAGGCGGAAGTAATCAAGGCACCCATCAATCCAGAAAAGGTCACCGCACAAGGAGCACCAGAAAGTTGAGCAAAAATTGGCGCATTCTTGGTTTTGGAGTAACGAGTCCAATCTGTTTGACCCAAAATACCCGTACCAGTTGTACCGACAATAGAGAAAATACCTTGAATAACAGCCCAAGCCAAAGCACCCGAGCTATTCAAACTTGTTGAAGAAGCAGTCAACATTGTACCGGGTCCATGATTAGTGTGCATGGCATAAATGAGCATACCTATCATGGAGCAAAAAACCATAACAAAAGTAACTCTGAAAAAGGTGTGCAATTTTTCAGGTGGAATCAAAATACAAGGAATCATCAAAATTATGTAAATAACAAAACCCACAAAATCAGCGGATGTGATGTTACCACTGGTTTTAGCGAACGTATTCCACTTAGGATAATGTGGATTCAAAGTTCCAATTAAAACACGAATAGCTTGACCACCATAGTAAGCTTGAACACCAAACCAAATAACACCAGTAATGATTCTGATTAACACAGGGAAAACAAATCCTCTGACCCCAAAAGTTGCTCTAGAGAAAACTGTGAATCCGATGTGATGATGCGATCCAATCCAACCCATGACAACAGCCATAACACCATATATTATACCAGCTGCGACAGCGCAGCCAATTGACTGACGCACAGAAAGACCAAACCCAATAAGAGAGGAGACGGTTGTATAACCTGAAATGGACACCCCTTCCACAATCCAATATGAAAAGTACGAGAAAGCATCCCAGGTTCTTCTCTCCTTCGGTATTGGGATCAAATCACGATTTGTCAATCTATCATTTTCATAGAAATCGTCCCCATTCTTTGGAACTTCCAATTTATCTTTGAGTTGCTCCCACGATACCATGTATGTCTTCGCCTGTCGGTTATATACTTTGTATCTTGTTGTAAGCTCAATGCTATATCAATGACCTGAAGATTGTCACAAAATTATAGAGAGTAGATGTGTAACAGTGCATAGGCAGCTGTGTTGTATTTATATTCTTTTGTAACAGTCCCGTATATCTATCTAAAACACTTTTATTGAACCCAGAGATACATTATCACCAGGAGATAAGTGTTGAGGTGGAGTCAACTGCGAAATCTTCATGCTCGATTGTGCTTAATACTTTTTCTGAGGGATCAAGCTTAAATTTTCAGATGTGCTTATCTTTGACTTCTATGGGCTCATAACAGCCGTACACCTTTCTTCTCACAAATCCCAATGCGGTAATCGTTGGTGGAGAGGTTTTGAGCCGCTCTGTGGTTCCAAATGGGCATACCAACCATGGAAGAATACAGGCTCATCAAGCTTTTACTGTTTTGAAAGTATCTCCACGATGTATGTCACCAAAGAGCCATACTATCTCGAGTTTGGGTGGACAGGTTGGGTGGAGCAGAAACGTTTTGAAATATCCGTTGGGGACGTCAACGGTGGCCGGAAGGTTAGGGTGGAATCGTCCAGCTAGTGTTTCCAGAACTGATATGGTTATACAAATTACATATCAGTAGGTGTTAAGAATTGCGAGGTGTTGGAGAGCGCACCATGGGGGCAGATAAAGTGAGTGAGCAGTGGCCTGGACTGATGATACTTTGAATCTAAAATGCGGAATTGGAACAGTTCCAGAACCTTGGACTCATCACAATTGGCATAGGTATGAGCAATAATGTGCAGCCTACGATTTCAGTTAACAAGTAGATCGTTTTGGATGAGACAGTTCAGAGACTGTGTTAGATCGTCTCTAGTGTTGAACCGACGAGGCTGTTAGTCATAGAACCACTCACGACTACACACACAGAGGTCAGAGGTCGTCTCCAACTTTGTCTGTCCCTAAAAGGCTGGGAATAAAAATTGCCAGACAGTTGACAAGATACACGTTCTGGAACAGTGCCAGACAGTCTCAACTCTCTACATCTTTACGAAAAAGTGTCTTGAAATGATTGACAACGTATTAATTCACCGGAGTCCCTAAAAACAACTTTCGATGACCCCAAAACACCTGATATAATAACATCTCATCACCAAATACCTTATTAATTTTCTCTCTTAAACATACTCGTTACACATAAAACAATATTTCCTGATTTTGAGCTAAAACTGCGCTATAAGTGCTGCTCAACACAAATGCTTCTCTAGCAGATTAGTAAGTGGCATTGAGCCTCATACTAAGATATTCCAAAGAATTTATAGGCTCATATTTCTTGGGGTTGGTATCTGAAAAAGTACCAGGTAAGCAATCAATTGTAGCATCTTTGTTGGCGGAGACAAAAAATGGAATGGAATATCTTACTTGTGAAACACCAGTTTTTGAGTTAACAGGTGGAGCCCTAACTCTATGTAAAGTTGATTTCAAATTATCGTTGGACCATCTCATCAAAAAGTCCCCTGTATTCATGACCAAAGAATTCTTTATACAAGGAGCAGATATGAAAGAACCGGGCTTGTAAGGTTCTTCTACCTCCAAGCCACCGCAGTCATCTTGGAGAAGCATAGTTAATGTACCAAAATCTGTATGCGCAGCTATTCTTTCAGTTTCACCCGTTTTCAAATCTTCCTCTTTAGTTGGAGGATAATGTAAAAGTCTCAACTGATTATCAGAATCTGAATGATAAGGAATGAAAAACTCTTCTTCAAGATCTAAACCCAAAGCTATAGCTCTCAACAACAATTTTGAAGTAGCGTTGCAAGTGTGGAAGTAGTCGATACAGAATTCCTTAAAGCCAGGAATAGCTTGTTCATCTGGCCAAAAATTGCAATACATGGATTTTTCATTACCTGAGTCAAATGATTCTTTGATATCTGGATGTTTCCTTAATTTCTTCAATTCATCTTCGTCGAATATCATTTGAACCACCTTCTCTTTCCCAATGGATGACCAGCCTCTATGGTGAGCACCATTTTCTGGATGTGGACATTTCTGCTTTTCCTCAATGGGTAATCTAAAAAACGTTTCGCTCCATTTAAAGGCAGAGTTGAACATATCTTCAGATATTCCATGGTTGATCAAATACATGAAACCCACGGTTTTCATCACGTTTACCATTTCTTTCCCAACTGCCAATTTGGCTTTCGCATCACCAGTCAAAAAAGGTCCGAAATCAACTATTGGTATGCCGGGAAAGTCTTCCTTATAATCTATAGCAGTGGGGGACATGGTTTCTTCAAAGAGTATAATAAGTGACAAAGTGACTTATCTTGGTGATAATGGTGGTATATTCATCAAAACCACACGAGAACTAAGCAAATATGTAATGTATATATACACACATAATGATGAAAAGCGTTTTTTTTATGGTACAGATCAAACATACGATTCAATTATCTAATGCAGCTTGACTACACAGGCACAAGCACCATCTCCTGTGGAATGAGCAAAAATCATACACTGGGTGGGCATATTGTAAAAAATAGATGTAAACCCATGTACTTTCACTACAGCAATGTCCCCAACACTCATATTCGAGATGCTTGAAATTTTTCGATTTACTGTTCTTATCTAAATCAACTATCCGGACAGTGGGCTGGTGGAGTATGATAAATGATAATGATAAACACCTGAAAAATCACAATTGGCAGCCAGTTTTCAGGTGAGAGGCAGACAAATGGTGGAAATTTTCTTCAGTTGAGGTGGAAAATGCAATTCTTGGTCATCCGATAATTTGTGTAGTGAATACCCTCAAAGGAGGAGGTTAGTGAAATCAATGTGATGGTTTCCGCTCTTTCAATAACTCTATAATCGGATAAATCAACCAATTTTAAGGCCATTGAATTGATCATAGAGTTGTGTCATGGGATTAACTCACTTGTTGAAAAGTCTTCAGGTAAGACATCAAAATCATGTCATTTAGCGACCTAATATTGAATGATGGGTGTATCTAATGGTCAAGTTCTTGTTTTAATTTTGAGTATATTCCAAGAATAAGGAAGATTTCCATTGTGTTCAATTGACTTGACTTAGTTCCTTGATCCAACAAGAGGCTGACGGAGCTGAATTGAGAGGTGTAGCAGCATTTCGGTGATAGATGGGATCTCAATAAAATTTTGCGATGCGAATGATATTCCAGTTATCCATTTGATCGACATTAATGTGTATGTTGCACGCCTTACTTTCCTATTATCCAGTATAGTTGTCCAGCGGACCAAATGTATTATTGCTCCAAATACATATTTCTCTCCTTGAGCTTCTTCATCTCTATTGTTGAAAAAACACTGTTTTCGACACCGTGATCACAGCAATTTGAACCTTCTCTGTGGGATCTAGTTGGAGCATAACTAAGAGGAAACAATGTATCTTTTTGGTGACATAACTCTCTTTGTTCCAGATCCCACGAGGGGAAAATTTATTTATTCCTATATTTTTCAGACATTCGTATTCGTAAACTAAATATATTACTGTTGATATCAACTAAAACCTGAAATAGATTACATTGAAAAGTAATTTTTTGTTAGGGGTCACAATTGCTAACAAATTACCAGAGGTTTGTAAATTGATTTGATCTGAATATTTCAAAAGAGTGTAGCAATTCTTTTCGCCACTTGGTAGTTTTTCAGACCTCATTTACCAGGTCATCAAACCAATTTTCCACAAGCTCACAGGATGCCATCATCACAAGATCCCAAATATGCCTTTGTAACAGGTGCTTCAGCAGGCATTGGTAAATCATTGACAAAGGAATTGATATCGAGAGGTTATACAGTTTTTGCTGGGGCAAGAAGATTAGAAATGATGGAAGACTTGTCTGCTCTTGGAGCGCACACCTTGAAAATAGACGTCACTAGCCAAGAATCAATCGAAAGTACTTTCAATACAATTGTCGGTGTCACAGGTGGTAAACTAGATGTATTGTTCAACAATGCTGGAAAAAGTTGCCCTTATCCAGCATTAGAAGTGACTTTGAGTCAAGCAAGAGAATGTTTCGATGTAAACTTTTTCAGCATTGTTTTGATTAATCAAGTGTTTGCTCCATTGCTTATAAAAGCCAAAGGAAAGATTGTTATGATAGCATCATCTGCTGCATTGATACCGTATCCATTTTTGTCCATCTATGCTGCATCGAAAGCGGCGGTCAGCTCTTACTCTAATGTATTCAGACTAGAGATGCAAGCTTTTGATGTTCAGGTTACAAGTATAATTACAGGATCTGTCCAAACAACTATGGTAAAAGAAACAACCATATTTTCAGAAGATTCTGTGTTCAACTCACCCGCTGGTAGAGAATATGTTGCGAACACTGCTAAAATAATTGAAGATAGTTCTCCCATGCCTTCAGATACCTACGCGAAGAAGGTATGTCATGATGTGTTAGACTCTTATTCTTTGAGAGCTGCTTATTACAGAGGTAAATCTGTTTCCATAATATGGTTCATGACTACATTCTTGCCTTACTCATTGGTGGAAACCATTTTTATCAAGATATTGGGTTTTGACAAGTTGATTGCCGCTTTCAAACAGAAGCAGCATAGTGAATAGTTTTGTTGCTGATTACTGCTCAATTCTTAACCAAATTGAAAATTTCCAGGCCTGTTGTACAAAGTAATCGATAATATATCTCTCACATTCATTAATCGAAGTATAATACAATATAACATTTTTACTTACAGAGGGTGGACAAACTCACTAATTTAGCTTATTTTCATCTATCAAGTCAAACTCGTTATCGATGGCACCAAGTAATAACTTCAAAACCCACATAGCCTTAGTTAGTTCACCACCCTTCAGCATCACTTGGGAACGCTCATTTTCGTAGGAACTGGTCACGTCTACAATATCACCAACCGAAGAGCACTCATCGAGCTTCTGTAAAAAATCAGCTGCAGCCAAATCATTTCCAATCTGTGCAATCTGAAAGAAAATCCCAGCTGGCCTGTGCTGACTCTTGAGAAAGTTTTTTACATCCTTCAAAAGTATCTCAGTATTCGAACATCCATCTGTTGGGGATCCATCAGTCAAACATATTAGTAGCTTAGGTCTAGCAGATGTGGGATTGGAAACCAACTCTCTCTTGATTTTTGAGACTATTTTGCTATTCAAAACAGTGGAGAAAGGAGTTTCCCCGAAATATAATGTTTCATCAATAATGTCCAATATTTGGTCTTTGGATTTTATGTTTGGGTGATCATCGATATCATCACCATTCATAAAGTAGAAAGAAAGCCCTTTTCCGTAAATGTCAAAGGGGAAATAGCAATCTGATATTATCTCTGAAATGAGTTGGAGTTCATCTATTCTAGTGCCTTCATTCATGGACGAGGAATTGTCAACATAAACTATGAGATCGAAAAGCGATAAGCTTGCAAGTAACTTAGTAGATCTTGGTCTCATGTTGTACTGCGAAGCTATAGATTTCAAGACGTTTGTATCAATTTTTCTAACAACTTCACAGATCTGATTATCTGAAGTGTAGTAAGATTGCAATTTTTTAGTTATGATAACATTTTTCAATATTTGGAAATACTGTCTTTGGTCCTTATTCAACTGGGAACTTGGATCTGAGCTACCACTCATCTGAGGTTGAGTATTTGGAACGGAGTTTTTGTAATCATGTTGAGGCTGACTTCCAAACGAGCTACTAGTATTATGGTCTTTCTGATGACTGGAGTAAGCTGGCGGAGGATAATTGGGAGGATTTGACATCGTATTTTGCTGTGTATGATACTATGAGTTGAAACTAGTATTCAAATTTCAAGAGGGTTGAAAATATAGAGGATTTGCTCTTATTTTATAACCATGCTGCACTTCAACGTAGTAGTGATATCAATGAGAGCTAATGATCACTTGAACAATTGAAGAGACAGAGGGCAGTGCAGAATTCAGGTTGCCTGCTACTATCTAATGACAAGAGAACCTCATTTTAGCCCAACGTTAACTGGAACCCGCAATAGATGAAGGAAAGTGAAACACATAACAGTCTCGTCAGAGCATCACACATCTTAGTACTATTGATCCCGTGAAGTATGTGATTCGTTCAAACGCATTCGTATGTCATCTGGGTATTATGAGGAAGGCTATGGAAGCCACGAATAGCCCAGTATTCGACCATGCAACAGTTAGTCTTCTCGAATCATAAGAGCTTGGCTTATTGCTATTAGGTCATTAAATTAGATGGTGACAATGATAATAGCCAGATTTACGGCTGTGGACCTGTTTCATTTTAGCCGAAGATAAATCTCAAACACTCTAGGAGGTCCTGATGATATATATGCTCGCCATATAACGTTGGATTTTAAGCATTGGTACACTCGATATATTTGTTCACCACCAAAAATGTCCAAACCCGTCACAATAAGACCAGATCAGCTAGTTAAGATTTTGAAGCAGGCCGTTCAAAATCGCCAATTGGAACAGTTTTACCCACCACCATATCAAGATGAGTTGTTTGAAAGAATTGCTCACCAGAGCATACCGCTTCTAACTCAATTGGCATTAGATTGGAATATCGGCCCCAGACAGAAATCTTTGGTAATGAATTTGATCCAGTTGGCTTTGTACGACATAGTATTTTACTTGGATGACTCTGGTTCCATGAAGTATGGCGATCGTATTGAGGAGTTGTACAAAGTGGTCCAATTATCTAGCGAGGTATGCTCAATATTAGATCAGGATGGTATAACGATTGCCTTCATAAACAATCCTACAGTCTACGAGAATGTCAAGGGAGCTCAGCAAATTGAAGAAATCATCAAAAAGGCAGATTATAGGTTTGATACGAAGCTCGCCACGAATATGGAAAAAAAGATCATAAAGCCCCTCATATTTGACAAGTTAAGGTTAAGGAAGTCCAAACTTCACTCTCTTTTCAGCAAACAGGATAAACAACAGAGCCAAGCATCCAACAGAGTTGCAAAGCCAATTTTAGTCATTACCATAACTGACGGGAAGCCCACAGAATCAAGAGAGGCTCTTGGAAACTTGATCAACAAAACCAAGAACCAGTTAATCAAAGAGGGATACAGTGACAAATCTGCGGTTTTCCAGCTATCGCAAGTTGGTGATGACAAAGGAGCTCATGAATTTTTGGAGTATTTGGACAACCACCCAGTTTACGGAAATGTGGTTGACACCGTCGGCACTTTCGTTGAAGAGAGCAAGGAGATCAGGTTGAAGAAGGGGGTCGAGTTGACGTATCAAATGTGGGTCGTCAAGCTACTTTTGGGTGCTCTAGACAAGGAATTTGATAGGATGGATGAGGTTGATGCCAGCTAAGGCTTTATGTATCGTTCTAAGAAATGCGTTGTGAAATATTTTTCTGTAGAAGACTGCAACTACCCTTTAAAACACACTTCCCTACCCATCACCATGAGATTCCTTATAACCCCATTTTCTGGCTTCTTCTTCCGAGAAGAAAGAAGTAGGTCCATTGTAATCATCATCATCACCAACATCGAAAGCCCTTATTAAGTGATTTACCCGGAAATAGATCAAATTTTTATATAAAAGTCTTCTGTTGATCATTTAAACGATGTTTCTTCATTTTAACCATCATTTATGACCAAAAGCTTAACTTTTGAAGTTGATAAAGTGCTGGAGTCAGGAGACTTCCTTACTATACAACTTAAATTGGAATGGGAGATTAAGAAGATGCAGCGCGCTATCAGTCGCGTTGTTGTCGATACACTTTCCCTATATAAAACACGTTGAACATATTTTCCATCTTTGTGCCTGTTGATTTGCTCTTGTGAGTTAATTTGGTAAAGATGAATATGGGAAAGATACTTCGTGACATTCACATTCCTTCATTTTCTGGTTTATAGATGCCATGCTTACATACTTCGAATATAAAGTATGCCTTTCGAGCTGGCGATTCGAGGGCCTTTGTATGTGCAAACACTTTCTATGCTTACTCAAATGGTAGATAAAACACCAGGGTCTTCATGGCTCTCGTGGTAAACATGGCACTGTCTGCACATCTTGCTTGGTGAGAAAAACGCTTTTCCAGCATCTCATACCCTTCGAACGTGGTGGCTTCCACCTGTATCTCTCTAAAGACAGTTTATCTAGCGATGTTTCCTTTTTAGACTTCATACAGCATCCACGTATATATCATATGCAACTTTTGATACAATCCACTTAGTTTTCTTGACAACAATCACCAGGCAAATCCAAGACACAGACATTTCTTCTTTCCAGCGAATTAATATACTAAATAGACAGTAAACTAGGGCAACAAATTGATTTTTCAGACATTCCATGGAATAGCAGCATCACAATAGAAAAACATATAGTTTCCACAGCATAAACACCCATGAAGTGGACGTGGACCGCGATTAAATTCCATTGGCTGGTCTAATCTGCCAATTGTTTGTTATTATTCGCGTAGCTTAAACAATTTTCGTTATCTCGTTTCGAAGAATTACACCAAATCTCTCAGTTAACCACTATTCTTTTAGTTCTGATCGCACCAACTAGAGATACTTAAAAGGTACCTTTTGACTCTCCGCTAATACCAAAAGCTACTTTAGTTGACTATATTTGCTTCCTCTTCATTTACATTTCTTTAATTTTCTTTGTTTGAGTTGAAGACTAAAGTAGCTTATTTAACTAACAAAGATGAGCAACATCAATAGTACCCACTCAACTCCGCCTAATTATCAGCATAATTACCTATCAATACCGGTGGAAACTACAACACCATCGAAGTTACGGAGAGATTCTGTGTTGTTCAATGACTTTGGTTCTTTTAAGGGGGTTAATTCGCTAGGAAGATTTGCAACTTCTTATAATAGGGCCCAATCCTTCAAACATATAGATCCGCTAATAAATCGTTCCAGGTCTTTTTTTTCAACGTCACCTCACACGAATGATATCAACAGTTCAAGTGCCAATCATGATCAGGATGATGATATGGATGCTATTTATGACCCCGACACCTTAGGTTATTCAATAAGAGGAAATCGTGTATCCAATGCAATCCATGACTTTTTGACGTATAACGATAGTGATGATAACATGGACTACTCAACTTTCAACGATAATGCTATAGATGATGAACATTCCATGATCGCATCATACAACCCCCACAAAAACTATCGACAAGACTCAATATTCTCATTTCAAAATCAGAGATTGATACACAATATCTCAAGACAATCTGGTCAATCAGAATCAGCTTCCATTCAACCTTTAATTTTGAAGCAAGTTGAAGATCCTTCAGATGGAAAGTTGGTTACAATCATAGCAGGACAATCCACTGCCCCTCAGACAATTTTCAATTCTATCAACGTTTTGATTGGGGTTGGTTTATTAGCGTTATCAGTTGGTATATACAAAGCTGGATGGATAATAGGTGTTTTATTACTTTTGATGTGTGGAGTGACATGCTACTGGTCTGCAACTCTACTCTCAAAATGTATGGATACAAATCCAACTCTTATGACATATGCGGATTTAGGCTATGTAGCTTATGGTCCCCAGGCTAGATTGCTTATATCAATATTGTTTTCGATTGATTTATTGGGGTCAGGTGTCTCACTTATTGTCCTTTTTTCAGATTCCCTCAATGCGTTGATCCCACAAATATCAACGTTACAATTCAAACTACTTGCATTCATAATACTAACACCCTTTACATTTTTACCATTATCCATTTTATCTATTATCAGTCTTTTGGGAATTGTCTCGACATTTTCAATTATTCTCACAATTTTCATTGCAGGTGTGACGAAACAAGTTTCACCAGGTTCACTTCTTTCTCCGATGCCAACTAATTTGTATCCTAACTCTACAAAAGATTTACTTATTGCTATCGGTATCTTGATGGCACCGTTCGGAGGCCACGGGATATTTCCTTCTTTGAAAGCAGACATGAGACATCCTAAAAAATTCACTAAAACTTTACGTACAACCTTCACAATTAGCGTTATTGCAGATTTGTCAATGGGTGTCATTGGTTTTCTCATGTTTGGCAATTTAGTTAATAATGAAATTACAAACAACGTTCTTTTAACTCCTGGGTATCCTAAATTTGTTTACGGTGGGATTTCATTTCTTATCGCACTAGTACCTTTGGCCAAAACTCCTTTGAATGCTAGACCTATCATTACAACATTAGAAATCATGTTGGGAGTTGAAAATAACAATTTGGGTCCTAAATTCAAAGTAATCAAAAATTGGAATTACTATTACAACTTAATAATGAGAAACTTTTTGAAACTTTTTGTCAATTTGACATTTGTTCTTATTGCAATTGCATTCCCAGAATTTGACAGGATTATCAGTATCTTAGGCTCTTCAATCTGTTACTTAATTTGCTTGATATTGCCATGCTGCTTTTACTTGAAAATCTGCCATGGCTCTATCAGAGCTGGTGAAAGATCACTTTGTTATGTTGTAATTATTGTTGCCTCTATTTTAGCCATTCTTGGAACGTACGCTGCTCTATTTTTCTAGTAGCTTTAAATCCATATCCTTCTCATAATATATTGCACGAATGAAGTAAAAGATCAACATTTAATAATACATAAGCGCACTAATCGTTTTAGATTGACAGTCTACATAAGCAATTAAGAGAAAGCGAGCAACGTTTTGCTTAGAATAAGTCAAAGTTTGTTGACACTATCGTTATTTCGGAACATTTTCAATCATGCCAAATAAAAATTGACGGCCAAATACAATCTAATTTGCAACCGTTCATTTCAAAAAAGTAAAATTGGGCTGATTGAACTTTTTCCAAAAACAATTGGTGGAATTAACAGTTTCGGTATTTACAATTTGTTCCTCTATGGAAGGAAGTCCTAGATCCCCATTGTATGAAGTTCTAAGGAAAGAAACTCCCAAGCCTAAATTATTGAAATACTTTGCAAAGAGAGGTGATATTGGAACTCTTGTATATTAAATCGTATACAAAAAACTAACTGTGTAGCGTTAAGAAATTATAGAGGAATTGTCCCGGTATATAAGGGTGAGCGGTGTAAGGGTGAGCGGTGTAAGGGTGAGTGGTGTAAGGGTGAGCGGTGTAAGGG